>CM067360.1:3353326-3600826 GCA_034401795.1 Chaetoderma sp. LZ-2023a
GAATGAATTGTTGTAGGAATTGTATGCCGTTACTATTTAATAAAGATGTTGAATATTTTGAAACTAATTTGACTGGGTGCTGTTGCCGCCTATGGCAGCAAGAGTGCCCAGTCAAATTAGTTTCAAAATATTTAACAGCTTACCTGTATAGTTTTCTGGAAATTGATAGTCAGGGAGTTTACGGATCGATTGATCCCAACACGAGCGAGGCGTGGCTGGAGCTTAGCTAGAGATGGGTGGGGCATAGCTAAAACTGGAAATATCCATTCTGATAGAAGTTGCCTATAGTACGTCACACTACTTTACTTCGGACCTGCTCGCTCGAGGCTACACTCTGTCCCAAAACCCTTTGCCCATTATATTTGAACATGCCAAATTTCCTACAATTATCCTCTTGATCTGAAATTTGTTCACATGACAAAAGCAGACCAAATTTAAATATCTTTTTAAATATTCTAGAAAAAACAGCTCATGTTCTATCTTTACAGCTGAAGCAAAAAGAGATGGCTTATATGCAGGCATTAGCTGAAGAATGGACAAAACGGGACAAGGAGAGAGAACTTCTCGTCCACAAAAAGGTGATACTTAGCTTGCAAATAAAGCTTTTGTCTAAACAATTTTGTAATTACTTTGCTCCTTCATATACAGGTAAAGTTTATCCAGGGGTTACATCCCATTACTGTTGTGGTAATGTATGGTGCGTTTAGGAGCGTGTAGTGCTGTTTTACTAGTCATGATAATCATATGCTTAGAGATGGAAAATCTTTCAATCATAAATGCATGATCAGATATTGCTAAATATGTTAAAATATGCACACAAATTTATTACTTTGTGCTGATTTTAGCTAGGAGAAACCATTATAGCATTAACTTAAGCTCTATATTGTACAACAATTTTCTTCAGTCATGTTGAAATGCATAGGTGTGTACCTTGAAAATCTAACATTGGAGCGGATGGAATAAGACGATAATTTACAAGCACGTTTCCCCTATACTTAGAGCTACCTTTATGCTTTACCAATACCCAGTCGATGGTGGGGATGGGGGTCTTTGAGCTGAACCTCCCACCCATGTAAGCACTAGATCAGTTTGATCTAAGTCTGGAGAATATTTGCTTCAGATGTAAATTTTCACATTGGAATCAATATTAATATATTCATCCCACATCTTTTGTCTTATATTGAACTGATGGGTAGAGTCCACTTTAAGGGCTACCAATAATATGAACTACGGTAGTCCCAAAGTGAATACACTAAATCTGGCTAGCACTGTTAAATGTTAGATTAATAAAGCTAAACCGCAATACGTGTGTATTTTAATTAACATCTTGTAGATCCATAGCTACTCACACAGTTACAGTGACAACAAACGGGCCAGCAAAGACAATCATGGGCCAACATCAGGCCAACATTTTAGAACATTTCAGGCAACCAGGATAATTTGTACACAAACAAACCCACCCAGGAAGGCTATAAAAGCGAGCAGCCACAATGGCACTAGCATCCTAGACTCGATCAAACCTTGATCAACGTCAGGTGAAATTAGCAATTTATTAAAGATTCTAAAGTTAATATACCGTAATTTCTCGACTAAAGGCCGCCCTCGAATATAGGACGCTGTCCCAAATTTGACCAAAATCCACCCAAAAAACTTATAATCAAGTATAAGATGCTGTTATATTCAGAAAAAACGTACCTTTGGGCTTTAAAAAATCGAAAATTGGTATAAAAAATAACCATCACTCAGCGCTTTGTTTAATGCATGATTAAAATTATCATGGTGGAAGAGAAATTATTAAATAGGACCGCCTAAATATCGTGTATCTTCAATAAAGATTGTTTATTACATCAAAATCAATCTAATTTTGGCATAAAATGTCTCCTTGAAAACATACAAATCGTGTGATAGAAACAGATTGTAATGGCTCTTTTGCGTTTGGAGGCGCTGTGTGATCTTATGCACTAACAGGAGTTGGTTATCTGGCTCTTTTGTGATTGGAGGCGCTGTGTAATCTTAAGCGTTAACGGGAGTTGGTTCTAAAATGGGTATGGGAATATTCAGATGGTCACTAGTTGTAATGACTCTTTTGCATTTGGAGGCGCTGTGTGATCTTATGTGCTAACAGGAGTTGGTTATCTGGCTCTTTTGTGATTGGAGGCGCTGTGTAATCTTATGCGCTAATGGGAGTTGGTTATCAAACGGGTACGGGAACATTCAGTTCCTGTTGCGCAATGATGATATATAGCAATTTCCGAGTCCAGAATATTTAGATCCGAGTACTCGCTCTAATTAGAATAAAGATCTTTTGCGATTGGAGGCGAATCACGTGATTTATACACGTATCTTTTCTCGACGCCATTTTATGTCAAATTCTGGATTAATTTTGATGTAATAAGTGATATGTATTAAAGAATAAGCAATATTTAGGCGCCCCAATTTAATAATTTCACTTTCGCTTGGTGTTTTTTTACTATACATTAAACATAGTCGTCAGGCGGCGCGAATTGTCTAGGGTAACATTTAGTTCAATTTCCGTGGTATGATCTGTGAATTTTTAAGGAAATTTCGACCCAAAAATGTGCGGAAGGAATGTTCTCGATTATAGGACGCACCCCCCTTTTCACATCAAGAGTATTCTTACCTCCCTAATACTTTTGATATTGCTAAATATTGGCTTTCACTCAATAAAACACTCAGATTAAAAACAGTTAGGTGCCCCTACTGGGCAGGTAGTCAGAGGTAGTCCGGCGGATGCCAGCCCCACCAGCGCGCATGCGCCGACTACTACTTCCTCTTTGCTAATTTATTGGCAAGGAGAACACATGTGCTTGTTAGCTATCTGCAAGTTTCACGAGTTTAAACCTTTTTTCACGTCTGTTACGGTCGAATATTGTTGAAAGAGATGTCTGAGAGGACAAATTCGCCAGAGGAGGGGACGGGATCTCTTTATCAGGTGATTTCAATGATATTGTAGCGAGTTTTTTCCCCGGTGTAATGTGTTTCCGGGACTCGCGCTTACCGTGATTAGCGCCTGTTTGAGTTGGTTTTTTCCAACATGGTGCTTTATAAGTCTAATTTCTCTTTGTGTTTATGTCCACAGGTATGGATTTGCATTATTAGTGGACATCTCAGCACAGGAGGGTTTGTTTTTCTCCACCACGGTTCCATTTCCTACTAATACTGTTAGGTTATCTAACCAAAAAGTCTATGTTCAGTGAGTTGGAGGCTTACTATAAAGGTCTTCTCACTTTGCCCTCTTGATCCAATTCCTTCCCCAAGGTGGAGAAAGGTGAAGAGGCGTAGTCTTGGTGGAGTGCTCCAGTGCATCACGGTGG
The DNA here is from genome assembly GCA_034401795.1 of Chaetoderma sp. LZ-2023a. NCBI lineage: Eukaryota > Metazoa > Mollusca > Caudofoveata > Chaetodermatida > Chaetodermatidae > Chaetoderma > Chaetoderma sp. LZ-2023a. Next base: position 3,356,662 of record CM067360.1, read on the forward strand.
ATGGTTTGTCTATACAAGGTGTCAGGTATATGATTAATGATATGAGGTAATATGAATTATTTGAAAAAATAATGACTGATTTTTTACCATTTTTTATCATTCTGTATCTGATGATGTGTAGTCTGAATATCCTTTGGAGGATGTTCTAGTTATGAATACAATTCGTCCTTGCACTTGGATGCTTGTTGCGGACCGATTAATTTCTGTTAAGGGATTGATGACGTCATAATCGGCCTTGCGCTTTATTAACAATTAAAGTTTTGTCCAACGCTGGTTTCTTCTTGATTAGTGATCTTTATGATCCTGTCCCTCTCTTTTAGTTGGTTTTGAGTTTCTTCTAACCGTAACTAACTTGCTCATTGTCCTCGTCCTTTGTCCTGTTTCAGAGACCTGGTTGCCCGTCCTGTGGTCGATTTCTGAAAGATAGATTTGCGCCACATTTGTGTTTTAGCTGCAGTCCCTGTGGACCGTTGCTAAAATGCGATGTATGTAAGCAGTGGGGTGTGTGAGCTAATGGCTGACTTTTTATCGTTACAGGCGAGGGAGAAGGTGATGGAAGAAGAGAGGAAGGCGAAGAAGGAGGGTGTTAAGAAGGGTAAGAGGAAGGCCTCATCCGCGGTGGATATGGAGGCCTTCCGGTCAGAAATGTTGGGAGAGATGCAGAGGACAATAAAGGATTTGGTCCCAGAGTTGCTTCGCAGCATGCTGCCTGGGCCAGGTCCTTTGTTGTCCTCAGCATCTGCTTCGGAGCAGGTGATCCCCGCCTCTGAATCCGAGTTCCTTAGGTCCGGTCCGGTGTTCGATGTGGATTCAGAGGTGGCCCCGTTGTTGGGGGCGGTCCACGACCCTGGCAGCAGGCTTGGTGCCGCGCCGAGGGGCCGTGGACAACGGTTGTTGCTGGGACCCGCGATCTGCTCTTCAGACCCTGGGTATCCGCGCGCCGCGGGTGTCAAGTCCTCCTATGGCACCTTCCCTGGCCAGTCCGGATTAGCTCTCTTTGCTGACCCGGAGTCTAATCTTTCTGGCCAGGAGGAAGAGGATTACCTGCTAGGGTCGCCGTCTGGGGACGTGGCCATGGAGTACGACGTCGGTGCACCCCTCGCGGGGAATACAGGCGACGTGTTCCATGGTTCTACTCACGCAGGAGTAGAATTCACGGTCCAGAAGGTGACCCTGGGTGGTGCTGATGGCAACGGTTACCGCATACCTCAGCTTGCCGAGAGTATCGCTGGTGCTGGCCAGGGCCGTGGTGGGGCGGTGTCTGCCCCGCGCTCTACCACGGCGCCGGCTCCTGGTCAAGCCAGGGAGTTTAGCATGCCTGTTCTTTCCGGCCCGCATGCTTTCCCTGGCTTGCCAGGGGTATCAGCATATCCGCCGTCGAGTTCAACTGCCTGCGCTCAGGAGGAAGACGAAGGCCCTCGTCTAGTAGAGCGCTCGCAGTTAGCCACGGAGGAGGATTGGTCGGACGCTTGCCAGTGGCTGGTAAGCGTTCGGCCAGATCTGCCCGTGGAGCAGTCGGCAATCCAGCGTGACCATAGGCCGTGGTTAGCTGGTAGGCCGACTACCACCGCTATGCCATCTCTGCCACTGGCTGAGCATGTCGTGGACATGTTCGAGGCGGCGGAGACGTCCATTAAGATTACCAGCGGTACGGTGTGGTGCCTAAGCCTAGCGTCGATGATCGCGCGGCTTTGGGCGAAGATGCGCGGCCAGGCTCCCGTTCTGACACGGGTGTCCTGTGCTCGAACGTGTTGCGTTCGGCGAATACCGCGCTACGTGATGCGGAGGAGAGTGGGAGAGCTTCGATTGCTGCTCTGTCCCACGTCTCCCAGCTGTTACAGGGGGTGGTAACAGCATCCGCTTCACGTCAGCCAAGCCCTGTAACAGTCCAGAGAGCCATCCAGGATGGTATCAACCTGGCTCTGGACTGTTTGACGCGGGCGGTGACCAGGAGTGTCCGGGCGAGGCGCACGTTTGCCCTTGACAATCTGTGCCCGTCCCAGGACCTGTGTAATAGGCTACTGCGAACGCCTATGACAGGTCCTGGTCTCTTTGGAGGTGAGGGATGTAGGCACCTCCAGGAGACGGTGACTCTGGTCAACAACCAGAGGGCGCTGCGTGAGCAGTTTGAGGTGCCCCGGCGGGAGCGCGTTCGCGCAGCACCCCCTGCGTATCGTCCCCTGCAGGCTCGAGGTGGCGCTGGCCAGGTCAGAGGCCAGACACCATCGCAGCGCCGGCCTAGGCCGCGTGCGATTCGGCCAGCAGCGAGGGGGCCGCAGGCTCCCCAGGCGCAGCCAGCCAGGCAGCAACCCGCGCACCGTGGTGCGCGCGGTGCTGGGCGTGGCGCGCGGGGATCTGGTCGCGGTAATCGGGCCTGATGGGCCGGTTACCGTAGTGGGAACCACTCCGGTGTTTCAGGCCGAGAAGACAGTGCCACTCTCTCACTCCTTATGTCCACCTCTCTCCCTAGGTGGACCGGTGGGTGGCCGGTTGGTCGGCCACTTGATAGAGTGGAAGCGGTTGACTCAGGACCGTTTAGTCTTGCGATGGCTTTCAGTCGGGTATCGTCCCGATTGGATAACAGGCCCGCCATCGAGACTGTCCCTCGTGCCGATCTGGACTCCGATTCCGAGGGATCCAGATCAAAGGTTGTGTATAGAGGAGGAAATAAATTCCCTCATACAAAAGGAAGCCATTCAGCCGGCGCAGAGGTGCCCGGGCTTCTATTCAACCCTGTTCTTAGTAACGAAAAACACCGGAGGGTGGAGGCCGATTCTCAACCTCAAGTTCATAGAGACGCCCAGTTTCAAGATGGAGACTGTGTGCTCGGTGTTGGCGGGGTTAGAGCAAGGAATGTGGACAGCGTCAATAGATTTGAAGGATGCTTATTTCCACATTCCCATAGAGAGGAGTTTCCGTCGCTTCCTGAGATTTGCATTCCAGGGCAGACAGTGGGAATTCAGGGTATTACCCTTCGGGATTTCCACGGCTCCTCGGGTCTTCACCCGTGTGGTTCTCGCGATCACTGCATACCTCCGCAGGAGAAGCATAGCAGTCCACACGTACATAGACGACTGGCTGTTGAAAGCACACACCCGGGAAACGTTATCGGCCAATCTGGAGATTGTTTTGAAAACTCTCACGGACTTGGGCTGGATAGTCAATTTCCAAAAATCAGAGCTAACTCCATCCCAGAAGTTTGTTTACCTGGGCATGTTCTTCGATCTCGAGTCGGGATATGTTTATCCCACTCAGGAGAGGGTTCAAAGACTCATCTCAGTAATACAGTCGGTGTGCGACAGTCGTCATGTCCTGGCACGGGTTTACTTGAGAATGCTGGGGTTGATGGTTTCATTGGAACCAGTCATTCCGCAGGCCGCCTTGCGCAGGCGCCCGATCCAGTTGTTTCTCATGACACAGTGGACCCAGAGTTCAGGTTCGCTGGACTCGAATGTGTCAGTGTTGGCGCCTCTGATTCACCACCTGCAATGGTGGTTGAATACAGAGAATCTCTTGCCGGGGGTTTTGCTAACCCCTCCCCACCCTCAGGTGACTGTGTATACAGATGCATCGATGGAGGGGTGGGGAGCTTGTCTGGAAGAGTCCACAATATCAGGGCTTTGGGATCTGGATCAGTCCAAGGAACATATCAATCTACTAGAGCTAAGAGCAGTAGTCCTGGGCCTGGAACATTTCTTACAGAAAGTTCAGGGCAAGATTGTTCTAATTCGTTCAGACAACTCAACAGTAGTGACTTACATAAACTGCCAGGGCGGAACGAAGTCGCCCAGTCTCTGTATGATGACATGGAAACTGCTTTGTTGGTGCCTAGATCATGGGATCACCTTGAAGGCAGTTCATATTCCGGGAAGGCTAAATCTGCTAGCAGACTCATTGAGCCGAAGGATGAGTGTTTTACCCACGGAATGGCAACTAAATCAATGTGTGGCGGATCGTCTGTTCGACCATTGGGGGAAACCCAACATCGATTTGTTCGCATCGAAGAAGAATGCGAAGATGACGACGTACGTCTCTCCGATTCCAGACCCAAGCGCTTTCGCAACAGATGCGTTAGCTATCAGCTGGGCGGGAATGTATGCATACGCATTCCCTCCAGCAATCCTGATTCCAAAGGTGCTTCAGAAAATCAGGCAGCAGGAGTGCCAAGTGCTTCTGATCGCCCCGGATTGGCCAAGCCGATCGTGGTATACGGATCTGGTGGACCTTCTGGTCTGCAATCCGGTTCCGCTGCCGCTGATGGACGACCTTATCTTCCAGGGCAAGGTCCTTCACGACAATCCGTCAATGTTCCGATTGACTGCGTGGATGTTGTCAAGGAATCTAGAATTAAGGAGGGCTTTTCTGAGCAAGCGGACATATTTATGGCCAAAGCCAGGAGGGGGTCAACCTCCAGAGCATATAATTATAAAATCAACAGATTTGCAGAGTGGTGCTCAAAAAGATGTATTGATCCAATGGACTCATCTATTCAGGTAGTGGCTGATTTCCTCTGTCACCTATATGATGCCTATAGCCTCAAGCCTAACTCTATTGCTGGTTACAAATCAGCATTAATGACTGTTATTCCTTGCTTGGCTAATAGGGGGAGTGATGAAGTAAGTACATTAAATGTATTAATTAAAGGCATGGGCAATCTAAGACCAAGGAATCCACCACTGATTCCAGTCTGGAGTTTATCCCTGGTGCTTCAGGTACTAGGAGATAAGCCTTTTGAACCACTTAGTTCCATTTCTATGAAAATGTTAACGCTTAAAACTGTATTTTTAATTGCTGCGGCCTCGGCAAGGCGTAGGAGTGAGATTCACGCCTTATCAGCCGAGGATGACCGTTTTGTGGTTACAGGGGAAGGCCTTAAGCTTCTACCTAGGATTAATTTCTTGGCTAAGAATCAGTCATTGAAATATCCAGGTCAACCTATTTTTTGCCATCTTTAACTAGATATGATCCTAATTCTAAAGCATGGTGCCCCGTACGGGTGCTGCTCCGGTACAAACAGCGTACTTCGGAGTGGTGTACCGACCAGTCAGCGTTATGGTTGTCATATATTGAACCCCATGGCAGGGCGTCTAAGGACACCATTTCCAGGTGGATTGTAGAATGTATTCAGTTTTGTCACAAATCCGCCACCGGGAGACAGGTTGATGTGGCCAAGGCTCACAGTGTCCGCGGTGTCGTGGCATCCACTGCCCTGTTTAGTGGGGTCCCTGTGGATGACATTATGTCCGTGGCTCAGTGGCACTGTGAGTCAAGTTTTACAGACCATTACCTCCGTGACACCTCTAACCCTCTCGCCTTGTCGATTTTAAAACATTAATCGTTTTTTAAATTTTGTGAGGAGTGCTTCCGCATTGCTTATATACTTCGCAATTTAGCGATGGTAACAACCACTTGTCGGGACTGCATCAGGCTTCTCTACTGGGATCATGATGACAGCTTCCAAGTTCAACAAGGTCAGTCTTGTTCATGTGTTGTTCATTGTTACTTGTATTGTCACGTTACCCGTTATTATTAATATGGTGATGGTTTATGTGGGAGGTGGTTCATCATAGAGAGTATACGAAAATGAAGCCTTTTCGTCTCAGTCCTATAGTACTTGGCACTAGTATGTGGAGAGCGTATAGGACATTGAGGTCATCTAGTCTTCCTCCCAGGAGGGGGGGGGGAGCGCATATGACATTCGGTCATCTCTCATGCATCGGTTGTGTTATCCGATGGTTTGTCAAATCCTGAATGTGTTCTCACACATTTCAGACGTCATAAGTGCCTTAAACGCGTGAAAGCGTATAGGGAAGAGCTGGTCTTTTGACCTCGCCTCCCTCCCGCCAGATTCACTTTCGAATTCTGGCAATATCAAAAGTATTAGGGAGGTAAGTATACTCTTGATGTGAAATAAACGAAATCTAGGATTTCTTTTTTCACGAGAGAGTTGATACTTACCTCCCTAGATACGGACCCGGCCTCTCCACCCCACAGAGGCTCGGTCTTCAGGCTCTTGGCAGTTGCATGTGTTATCCAATAAATTAGTCAGAGGAAGTAGTAGTCGGCGCATGCGCGCTGTTGGGGCTGGCATCCGCCGGACTACCTCTGACTACCTGCCCAGTAGGGGCACCTAACTGTTTTTAATCTGAGTGTTTTATTGAGTGAAAGCCAATATTTAGCAATATCAAAAGTATTAGGGAGGTAAGTATCAACTCTCTCGTGAAAAAAGAAATCCTAGATTTCGTTTATTCTAGTAGATGTATTTTGACAAAAAAACTGCGTCCTTTGTCAAATTTTGACGGTAGCTTTATCTTCATTTGAAGACAAGCGGTAGTATAACCAGTAGCCTTTAAGTAGACGTAAGAAGATGTTAGATGCTCTATCAAAGGAATATGCCACTGCTAGCACTTCTGCAGTGTCCGTGGTCTCCACTGAGACACTGATCAAAATGGTGAACAATGCTGTGATAGACAGTCACACAAGAGAAATTCCAAATGAGCATTTGGCAGCCCACAAACCATGGAGAAACTGTGCCTTTAAACAAACTAGAACCACACTACAGATGGATTACTTGGAGGAGTTTCTTTCCAGAAATGAGGTATCGGCTATTCTACTTCAAATTATACTTACCAGATGTACTATTATGATAATGTCTATTATCTAGTCTAGCTCAAATAAACAATTAAAACTCTGCACTCTCCTGGTCCTGCCCATACTGTGTCCGGGAATTACCATAGCCGCAGGTACCAAGTCAATTCCCAATCACAGTCAGATTCGTCTATTTTGCGACTTGAGAAAGTCACGTTGTTGGAGTGCGTTATTGTTGGCATCATGGAAGACAAAGGGAAATCATCACAGGGGCAGGTTGTATCAATCTAGAATTTATACATTCGTGCCATAATGACTGTTTGAAATTTCCTTAAATTGGCACATTATTCTAAAATGGTAGCCATTGTTGGAGTCGCCCGGTACCCGTTAGCTTATTAGTGTTAATCCGGGTACTCGGTTCTTTCTCTCTGCGACTCGGTTCTTTCTAAGATGGATGCGCTCTTAGCCAAGATGGCGGCGCCAATGATGTTTATTCCGCTTGGCTTCGCGTGTCTATGCACTCTACTTATGCCGATTTTTAGCGCTCGCTTCATTGTCGAGGGTGTTTGTAGCGATCAGCGTTTATTTCACATCAAGAGTATACTTACCTCCCTAATACTTTTGATATTGCTAAATATCGGCTTTCACTCAATAAAACACTCAGATTAAAAACAGTTAGGTGCCCCTACTGGGCAGGGAGTCAGAGGTAGTCCGGCGGATGCTCGCCCCACCACCGCGCATGCGCCGACTACTACTTCCTCTTTGCTCATTTATTGGCAAAGGGTTACATGCGGTTTTGTGTTACCTATACTTTTCTGCGCGTTACCTTGTTTTTTACTCACATTTGACGATTCTTGTACGTTTGAAGCATGTCGGAAAGGGAGGATTCGCCTTTGGAAGGAGCGGGATCTCTTTATCAGGTGATTTCTTTGATATGCTAGCGTGTTTTGTCCCGGTTTAATGTATTTCCGGGACTCGCGCTTACCGTGATTAGCGCCTGTTTATGTTGGTTTTTTACAACATGGTGCTTCATAAGTCTCATTTCTCTTTGTGTTTTTGTCCACAGGTATCAAAAGAAGCTTTGATGGACTTCTCGGCACAAGAGGATATGTTTTCTCTCCACCACGGTTCCATTTCCTACTAATACTGTTAGGTTATCTAACCAAAAATCTATGTTCAGTGAGTTGGAGGCCTGTTATAAAGGTCTTCTCACTTTGCCCTCTTGATCCAATTCCTTCCCCTTCGGTGGAGAGAATGTAGAGGCGTTCTATGGTGGAGTTCTCCGGTACATCACGTTGGATGGTTTGTCTGTACAAGTGTCAGGTATCTAATTATTGATAAACAAAAGGGGAGATAATTTCCCTTTTTGCCAATGCTAGAATTGGAAGGAGTTATCTCTGTATATCTGATTGTTGTGTACTCGATATGCCTATTCAACGGGAATGTTCCGGTTACTTATACAATTCGTTCTTGCACTTGGTGCTTGTTGCGGATCGATTAATTTGGTCACGGGTGTGATGACGTCATAATCGGCCTTGGCCTTTATTAACAATTAGCGTTTTGTCCAAGGCTGGTTCTTCTTGATTTGCGATCTTGAGGATCCTGTCCCTCTCTTTTTAGTTGGTTTTGAGTTCGCTAACCTTAACTATCTTGCTCATTGTCCCTGTCCTTTGTCCTGTTTCAGAGACCTGGTTGCCCGTCCTGCGGGAGGTTTCTGAAAAACCGCTTCGTTCCGCACTTGTGCTTCAGCTGCAGTCCCTGTGGACCGTTGCTGAAGTGCGACGTATGTAAGCAGTGGGGGGGAGATCTAATGTCTGATTTTCTCTCATTGCAGGCAAGGGAGAAGGTGATGGAGGAAGAGAGGAAGAAGAAGGAGAAAGGTTGTAAGAAGGGTAAGAAGAAGGCCTCATCCGCGGTGGATATGGAGGCCTTCAGGTCCGAAATGTTGCAAGAGCTGCAGAGGACGATAAAGGATCTGGTCCCAGAGTTGCTTCGTGGCATGCTCCCTGGGCCAGCTCCTTTGTTGTCCTCGGCATCTGCTTGCGAGCAGGTGATCCCCGCCTCTGAATCCGGTCTCTTTAGGTCCGGTCCGTTTGTGGATTCAGAGGTGGCCCCTTTGTTGGGGGCAGTCCAAGGCCCTGGCAGCAGGCATGGCGCCGCGCCGAGGGGCCGTGGACAACGGTTGTTGCTGGGACCCGCGGTCTGCTCATCAGACCCCGGGTATCCGCGCGCCGAAGGTGTCAAAGCCTCCTATGGCACCTTTCCTGGCCAGTCCGGGTTAGCTCTCTTTGCTGACCCGGAGTCTAATCTTTCTGGCCAGGAGGAAGAGGATCTCCTGCTAGGGTCGCCTTCTGAGGACGTGGCCATGGAATACGACGTCTGTGCACCCCTCGCGGGGAATGCAGGCGACGTGTTCCGTGGTTCTACTCACGCAGGAGTAGATTTCACGGTCCAGAGGGTGTCCCCGGGCGGTGCTGTTGACCACGGATACCGCATACCTCGGCTTGCCGATGGTGTTGCTGGTTCTGGTCAGACCCGTGGTAGAGCGGTGTTTACCCCACGCTCTGCCACGGCGCCTGCTCCTGGTCAAGCCGCGGAGTTTAGCATGCCTGCTCTCTCGGGCCCGCATGCTTTTCCAGGCTTGCCAGGGGTATCAGCTTATCCGCCGTCGACGTCAACTGCGAGTGCTCTGGAGGAAGACGAAGGCCCTCGTCTAGTAGAGCGCTCGCAGTTAGCCACGGAGGAGGATTGGTCGGACGCTTGCCAGTGGCTGGTAAGTGTTCGGCCCGATCTACCCATGGAGCTGCCGGCTAGCCAGCGTGACCATAGGCCGTGGTTAGCTGGTAGGCCGGCGGCTACCGCTATGCCATCTCTGCCGCTGGCTGAGCATGTCGTGGACATGTTCGAAGCGGCGGAGGCGTCCATTAAGGTTAATGGACGTCTCGCGAAGGCCCCTCGCGAGGTGGCGAAGCGTTGCCGCATCGTGCCCCTGGATTACCAGCGGTACGGTGTGGTGCCGAAGCCAAGCGTTGATGATCGCGCGGCTTTAGGCGAAGATGCGCGGCCGGGCTCCCGTTCTGACACGGGAGTCTTGTGCTCGAACGCGTTGCGTTCGGCGAATGCCGCGCTGCGTGATGCGGAGGAGAGTGGGAGGGCGTCGATTGCCGCTCTGTCCCACGTCTCCCAGCTGCTACAGGGGGTGGTAGCGGCCTCCGCATCACGCCAGCCTAGCCCGGTAACAGTCCAGAGAGCCATCCAGGATGGTATCAACCTGGCTTTGGACTGTTTGACGCGGGCGGTGACCAGAAGTGTCCGGGCGCGGCGCACGTTTGCACTTGACAATCTGTGCCCGTCCCAGGACCTGTATAATAGGCTGCTGCGGACGCCTATGACAGGTCCTGGTCTCTTTGGAGGTGAGGGATGCAGGCACCTCCAGGAGACGGTCACTCTGGTTAATAACCAGAGGGCGCTGCGTGAACAATTTGAGGTGCTCCGGCGGGAGCGTGTTCGCGCGGCGCCCCCTGCGTATCGTCCTCTGCAGGCTCGAGGTGGTGCTGGCCAGGTCAGAGGCCAGCCACCGTCGCAACGTAGGCCTAGGCCACGGGCGATTCGGCCAGCAGCGAGGGGGGCGCAGGCTCCCCAGCCGCACCCAGCCAGACAGCCGCCCGCGCACCGTGGTGCGCGCGGCGCTGGGCGGGGCGCGCGGGGATCTGGTCGCGGTAATCGGGCCTGATGGCCTGGTTACCGCGGTGGGAACCACTCCGGTGTTTCACGCCGAGAGAACAGTGCCACTCTGGCCCTCCTTATGTCCACCTCTATCCCTAGGTGGACCGGTGGGCGGCCGTTTGGCCGCCCACTTGCCAGAGTGGAAGCGGTTGACTCAGGACCGTTTAGTCTTGCGATGGCTTTCAGTCGGGTATCGTCCCGACTGGGTGACAGGCCCGCCATCGCGACTGTCTCTCGCGCCGATCTGGACTCCTATTCCACGGGATCCGGATCAGAGGTTGTGTATAGAGGAGGAAATAAATTCCCTCATACTAAAAGAAGCCATTCAGCCGGCACAGCGGTGCCCGGGCTTCTATTCAACCCTGTTCTTAGTAACAAAAAACACCGGAGGGTGGAGGCCGATTCTCAACCTCAAGGCATTGAACAAGTTCATAGAGACGCCCAGTTTCAAGATGGAGACTGTGCGCTCGGTGTTGGCGGGGTTAGAGCAAGGAATGTGGACAGCGTCAATAGATTTGAAGGATGCTTATTTCCACATTCCCATAGAGAGGAGTTTCCGTCGATTCCTGAGATTTGCGTTTCAGGGCCGGCGGTGGGAATTCAGGGTGTTACCCTTCGGGATTTCCACGGCTCCTCGGGTCTTCACCCGTGTGGTTCTCGCGATCACTGCATACCTCCGCAGGAGAAGCATAGCAGTCCACACGTACATAGACGACTGGCTGTTGAAGGCACACACCCGGGAATCGTTGTCAGCCAATCTGGAGATTGTTTTGAAAACTCTCTCGGACTTGGGCTGGATGATCAATTTCCCGAAATCAGAGCTAACTCCATCCCAGAAGTTTGTTTACCTGGGCATGTTCTTCGATCTGGAGACGGGGTATGTGTACCCCACTCAGGAGAGGGTTCAAATACTCATCTCGGTAATACAGTCGGTGTGCGACAGTCGTCATGTCCTGGCACGGGTTTACTTGAGAATGCTGGGCTTGATGGTTTCTTTGGAACCAGTCATTCCGCAGGCCGCCTTGCGCAGGCGCCCGATCCAGTTGTTTCTCATGACACAGTGGACCCAGAGTTCAGGTTCGCTGGACTCGAACGTGTCAGTGTTGGCGCCTCTGATTCACCACCTGCAATGGTGGTTGAATACAGAGAATCTCTTGCCGGGGGTTTTGCTAACCCCTCCCCACCCTCAGGTGACTGTGTATACAGATGCATCGATGGAGGGGTGGGGAGCTTGTCTGGAAGAGTCCACAGTATCAGGGCTTTGGGATCTGGATCAGTCCAAGGAACATATCAATCTACTAGAGCTAAGAGCAGTAGTCCTGGGCCTGGAACATTTCTTAAAGAATGTTCAGGGCAAGATTGTTCTGATTCGTTCAGACAACTCGACAGTAGTGACTTACATAAACCGCCAGGGCGGAACGAAGTCGCCCAGTCTCTGTATGATGACATGGAAACTGCTTTGTTGGTGCCTGGATCATGGGATCACCTTGAAAGCAGTTCATATTCTGGGGAGGTTAAATCTGCTAGCAGACTCATTGAGCCGAAGGATGAGTGTTTTACCCACGGAATGGCAACTAAATCAATGTGTGGCGGATCGTCTGTTCGACCATTGGGGGAAACCCAACATAGATTTGTTCGCTATGAAGAAGAATGCGAAGATGACGACGTATGTCTCTCCGATTCCAGACCCAAGCGCTTTCGCAACAGATGCGTTAGCTATCAGCTGGGAGGGAATGTATGCATACGCATTCCCCCCAGCAATCCTGATTCCAAAGGTGCTTCAGAAAATCAGGCAGCAGGAGTGCCAAGTGCTTCTGATCGCCCCGGATTGGCCAAGCCGATCGTGGTATACGGATCTGCTGGACCTTCTGGTCTGCAATCCGGTTCCGCTGCCTCTGATGGACAACCTTATCTTCCAGGGCAAGGCCCTTCACGACAATCCGTCAATGTTCCGATTGACTGCGTGGATGTTGTCAAGGAATCTAGAATTAAGGAGGGCTTTTCTGAGCAAGCGGCCATGTTTATGGCCAAAGCCAGGAGGGGGTCAACCTCCAGAGCATATAATTATAAAATCAACAGATTTGCAGAATGGTGCTCAAAAAGATGTATTGATCCAATGGAATCATCTATTCAGGTAGTGGCTGATTTCCTCTGTCACCTATATGCCTATAGCCTCAAGCCTAACTCTATTGCTGGTTATAAGTCAGCTTTAATGACTGTTATTCCTTGCTTGGCTAATAGGGGGAGTGATGAAGTAAGTACATTAAATGTATTAATTAAAGGCATGGGCAATCTAAGACCAAGGAATCCTCCACTGATTCCGTCTTGGAGTTTATCACTGGTGCTCCAGGTACTAGGTGATAAGCCTTTTGAACCACTTAGTTCCATTTCTATGAAAATGTTAACTCTTAAAACTGTATTTTTAATTGCTGCGGCCTCGGCGAGGCGTAGGAGTGAAATTCACGCCTTATCAGCCGAGGTTGACCGTTTTGTGGTTACAGGGGAAGGCCTTAAGCTTCTACCTAGGATTAATTTCTTGTCTAAAAATCAGTCATTGAAATATCCAGGTCAGCCTATTTTTTTGCCATCTTTAACTAGATATGATCCTAATTCTAAAGTATGGTGCCCCGTACGGGCGCTGCTCCGGTACAAACAGCGTACTTCGGAGTGGCGTACCGACCAGTCAGCGTTATGGTTGTCATATATTGAACCCCATGGTAGGGCGTCTAAGGACACCATTTCTAGGTGGATTGTGGAATGTATTCAATTTTGTCACAAATCCGCCACCGGGCGACAGGTTGACGTGGCCAAGGCTCACAGTGTCCGCGGTGTCGTGACATCCACTGCCCTTTTTAATGGGGTCCCTGTGGATGATATTATGTCAGTGGCTCAGTGGCACTGTGAGTCAAGTTTTACAGACCATTACCTCCGTGACACCTCTAACCCTCTCGCCTTGTCGATTTTGAAACAATAACCGCTTTATGTTTGTGAAGAGTGCCTCCGCATTGCTTATATACTTCGCCATTCAGCGACGGTGACAACCACTTGTCGGGACTGTATCATCCTTCTCTACTGGATTCATGATGACAGCTTCCTAGTACAACAAGGTCAGTCTTGTTCATGTGTTGTTCATTGTTTTGTATTGTCACGTTACCCAGTGTTATTAATATGGTGATGGTTTATGTGGGTTGTGGTTCTTTAGAGAGAGTATACGAAAATGGAGCCTTTTCGTCTCTGTCCTATAGTACTTAGCACTAGTACGAAGAGAGCGTGTAGGACATTGAGGTCATTTAATCTTCCTCCCAAGGGAGGGGGGGGAGCGCATATGACAAATCGGTCATCTCTCAGGCATCGGTTGTGTTATCCGATGGTTTATCAAATCCTGACTGTGTTTTCACACAGTTTCAGACGTCATAAGTGCCTTGAACGCTTGAAAGCGTATAGGGAAGAGCTGGTCTTTTGACCTCGCCTCCCTCCCGCCAGATTCACTTTCGAATTCTGGCAATATCAAAAGTATTAGGGAGGTAAGTATACTCTTGATGTGAAATAAACGAAATCTAGGATTTCTTTTTTCACGAGAGAGTTGATACTTACCTCCCTAGATACTGACCCTGCCCAGTAGGGGCACCTAACTGTTTTTAATCTGAGTGTTTTATTGAGTGAAAGCCGATATTTAGCAATATCAAAAGTATTAGGGAGGTAAGTATCAACTCTCTCGTGAAAAAAGAAATCCTAGATTTCGTTTATTTCCTGGTCATTTTAACGTTAGTTAATGTCTAGGTTGTGTTTTTAATTTTTTCACTTAAAAAAGTTTCAAATATTTCCTGCCTGAGGCTTGATTATCATTAATTGAGAGAAAGTTAATGTTTTCCTAGTAATTCAATTTTACTATCAGGTCTATTGTGCATATTGCTCGTCATCAGTCATGTGCAGAGTTTTAATTCTTCTTTGTGTTCGCAGAAAGCCAAGAACCAGGACACTCTATGTCAAAAGTGCAACAGGTTCATGAAGCGCAAATACTCTGGTCATCACTGTGTAGCTTGTGCGAAGTGTAAAGTGGGAAGCCCATGTGATGTGTGCGCCAAGTGGTTGTCGGAGATGGTGGCAGAAATCGACGTGCGCGCTTGGAGAGGATCGCGAGGGACAAGGCGGCCAAGCTGGATCAGGCGTCGTTGAGAGGACTGGAAGGTCGTCTGAATACTTGTATGGATTCAGCACTGGGCGTATGGGCGGCCCAGTTCAAGGCAATGTTCGACTCATTGCAGTCCATGGTCCCGTCGATGCAGGCTGGTGCAGGGCAACCTTTAGGTGGTCCGGCTAGTTCTGCGGAGGGACAAGCACCTGCCCCTTCTCTGTCCTTGGCTCAAGAGCCGACGGTGGAGGAGGAAGATCTTCTTATGGAAGATTCCGGCATGCCGGATATTTCGATGACGGCAATGCCCTGTACTTCCCAGGGGTCTCCCTCGGGATTTGTACGGGTTTGCCAGGCGGATGGTGATGTCGACATTCCGTCGGGCATCTTCCATCCGGGGTTTGTGCAACCTGTGGTGTCGGTGGAGCCATGTTTTGAGGTTCCTACCGGCATCCCGGCGGCGTTAGGTGCGGCTCCTATCGGATTGCCGTCGCCTGCCGTAGGCAAAGCGGTCGTGGTCCCGCCTCCCGTGTTGGAGCCAATGGACAGCGGGGAATCCGTGTCCGGCGATTCGTTGTTCTACTTCGAATAATACTTACCAGATGTACTATTATGATAATGTCTATTATCTAGTCTAGCTCAAAATAAACAATTAAAACTCTGCACTCTCCTGGTCCTGCCCATACTGTGTCCAGGAATACCATAGCCGCAGGTACCGAGTCAATTCCCAATCACAGTCAGATTCGTCTATTTTGCGCTTTTGAGAAGTCGCAAAGTGTAGTGTGCTCAAATTTGTTAAATTTAAGAGGTTATCGGTTGTGAAAAAGGATTGTATCGGTGGCTTCATGGAGGAACTAGGAAAATCATCACAGGGGCAGGTTGTATCAATCTAGAATTTATACATTCGTGCCATAATGACTGTTTGAAATTTCCTTACATTGGCACATTGTTTTAGAATGATAGCCATTGTTGGAGTTGCTTCTGTACCCGTTAACTTTTAGTTTTAATTCGGGTACTCGGTTAATTTTCTCTTGCGACTCGGTTCCTCTAAGATGGATGCGCCCTTAGCCAAGATGGCGGCGCCCATGAATTATGTCGTTCTTGGCTTGGTGTGTCCGGGCACTCTGTTTGTCGCCGATTTTAGCTCTCGCTTC
Organism: Chaetoderma sp. LZ-2023a; assembly: GCA_034401795.1. Taxonomy (NCBI): domain Eukaryota; kingdom Metazoa; phylum Mollusca; class Caudofoveata; order Chaetodermatida; family Chaetodermatidae; genus Chaetoderma; species Chaetoderma sp. LZ-2023a. The sequence continues at coordinate 3,372,262 of CM067360.1, forward strand.
ATTGTCGAGGGTGTTTGTAGCGATCGGCGCTGTATTCTTGGTTATTTAACGCTAGTTAAAGGCTGAGTTGTGTTTTTAAAGAATTTTCACTCAAAAAAGTTTCAAATAAGATCCTGCCTAAGACTTGATTATCATTAATTTAAGAGAAAGTTAATGTGTTTAAGAAATCTTAACTATCAAGTCAGTTGTGCGTATTGTTCGTCATCAGGTGTCATGTGCAGCGTTTTAATTTTTCTTTGGGTTCGCAGAAACCTAAGAATCCGGACACGTTGTGCCAGAAGCGCAACAGGTTCATGAAGCGGAAGTATTTGGGACATCACTGTCTGGCGTGCGCTCAGTGTAAGGTCGGGAGCCCTTGTGATGTGTGTGTGAAGTGGTCGTCGGCAATGGTGGCAGAGTTCGACAGGGATCGACGTGCGAGGCTGGAGAGGATCGCGAAGGACAAGGCAGCGAAGTTGCAGCAGGCGTCTCTTATGGGACTTGAAGGTCGTCTGAATGAATGAATGGATTCAGCGCTGGGCGTATGGGCGGCCCAGTTCAAGGCGATGTTTGACTCATTGCAGTCCACGGTCCGGGTGATGCAAGCTGGTGCAGGACAACCATTAGGTGGTCCGGCTAGTTCTGCTGAGAGTCATGCACCTGCCCCTTCTCTGTCCTTGGCTCAAGAGCCGACGATAGAGGAGGAAGATCTGCTGCTAATGGAAGATTCCGGCATGCCGGATATTTCGATGACGGCAAGACCTAGTACGTCCCAGGGGTCGCCCTCGGGATTTGTACGGGTTTGCCAGGCGGATGGTGATGTCGACGTTCCGTCGGGCATTTTCCATCCGCTATTTGTGCAACCGGAGATGCCGGCGGAGCCGTATTTTGCGGTTCCTGCTGGTATCCCGGCGGCGTTAGGTGCGGCTCCTATCGGAGTGGTGGTACCAGCCGTAGTTAAGGCGGTCGTAGTCCCGGATCCCGTGCTGGAGCCGATGGACTGCGGTGAATCTGGGTCTGGCGATTCGTTAGACACTGGTGCCGCTGGTAGTCGCGTTATGGATGCGCTCTGTCCTGGCAGAGACGTGTATCATAGCGCTCAGCATGGATCGTCGGTGGCCCTCTCATCTAAGGGAGAGAGGGAGGATGAAAAGGGGAGTTCATTGATGGACGAGTCCGTTTTCTGCACCGAAGCTGAATGGGTGCAGGTCCTTGGATGGATGACCAATCGTCTCGGGTTGGCATCTGATCTAGGATCTCAGCGCGATCCGGCAATGGAACGGATGTCAGAGCGTGCGGCTAGCGCTCTGTCAAGTGGCTCTTCTGCCATGCCGACACTCGCGTTGGACACGCAAACTTCTGACATGTTGGAAGTTGCGGCATACCGTCTGGTTCAGCCAGACTATGCATTGCCAAAGGCCCCGAAGGGGATAAGGAGTAGGGTCCGTTTTCCGGAGCTGGCCTATCATCAGTACGCCCGGGTTCCACGGCTTTCCGTTGCGGAACGAGAGGCACTGAATAGGCCGTTGGCTGGGAAGGCTAAGGGGCGGTCACGTCCTTTGGTTTCTCAGAGCAACAAAGACCCGTTCAATGAGCTCATGCTCATTGAGGATGCGGCGAGGGCAGCCATGGCTGCGCTGTCGCACGGGTGTACCGTCCTGCAGGGTATGCTGGACTGCACGGCGGAAGGCGGACAGGTGCCAGAGGCTGCTCCCGGAGTTGTTCGGGACACCATGCGCCTGTCTCAGGATTGCCTGGCCAGGGTAATTACTAGAACGTTGGCAGAGTGACGGAGAATGGTTCTCGATTGTGTAGAACCAGGACCGGAGATGAGGGCTGCATTATCTTCTGCGCCTTTCATAGGTCCAGGCTTGTTCGGCGGCTCGGCACGACAAGCGCTCTCCACGGTTGCGTCAATGGTGGCGGAGCAAGAAGTGGTCGGCAAGTCGTGGAAGTCGACTAAGAGGACTCAGCCGCAACAGTCCTACCGTCAGCATAGACAGGAGCAGCAGAGGCAGCGTCCTAGATTGCCCTTCCGTCCTTCTGGCCGTGATGCCCATAGGTCATCCGGATCACAAGGACCTGGCCGTTCATCCTCATACAAGTCCTCTAGTAAGAGGTCGTATGAGGAAGACAGGAAGGGTGGCGGTTCGGGCCGAGGCGGCTACCGTAAGGATAGCTGTGGTGGTGGTTCCGGACCGTCGTACCACAAGAAGCCGCGGGGCGGCCGTGGGGCTCGTTCCTGACGGGTTTCCGGCGGAACCAGTACCGGTGGCTTTGGAGACAAATGGAGTCGAGAATCTTCACCCAAGCGATTTAGCGTCTTATCGGCTAATCTTGACCGACAACTGTGTGCAGATTCCTTCCGTTGGAGGCCGACTTCAGCTATTCCTAAACCAATGGGAACAGGTCGTGCGCGACTGTTTAGTTTGTCAGTGGATAAGAAACGGCTACGATCCGGACTGGCTCCTCCATCAATCGTTAGTTCCGTTAACCTCGACTCCAATATGGACTCCTATTCCAAGGGAATTAGACCATCTAGACACCATTCGATCAGAAATTGAATCTCTTCATCAGAAGAAGGCGATTCATCTAGCCAGCGATCAGTCTTCACTGGGCTTCTATTCGATCATGTTCCTTGTTCCGAAGCGTACCGGAGGGTGGAGACCAATTCTCAATCTCAAACCGTTGAACAAATTTATTCTTTCTCCCAGATTTCAGATGGAGACGGTAGCAGCGGTAATGACAGGGCTGAGGAAAGGCATGTGGGTGGTGTCGATAGATCTGAAGGATGCATATTTTCATATTCCAATGTCAATTCCTTTTCAGAAGTACCTTCGATTTGCATTCCAAGACAATGTTTGGGAATTCAATGCGCTTCCCTTCGGCATGACCACAGCTCCGAGGGTCTTCACCAAGGTGGTTCTCGCCATGACTTCTTTACTTCGCAGGAGAAACATAGCTGTTCACACTTACATAGACGACTGGCTGCTAAAGGCGGGGAATCCAGTCACTCTGCGCAGCAATCTGCAGGTAGTCCTAGACTTATTAAAGAATCTAGGGTGGATTGTGAATCTAGAGAAATCAGAACTGATTCCATCCCAGGAGTTTGTTTATCTGGGAATCTTTTTCAATCTCAGGGACGGCGTAGCTTTTCCGGCGGAGAGCAGAGTCAAAAGCCTGATTGCAGTTTTGGAGTCGGTTTCTCTAGGAGCCTATCTGACGGCGCGCCAATTTCTCAGAATACTGGGTTTACTAGTATCTCTGGAGAAGGTGGTTCCATATGCGGCACTCAGGCGCAGGCCGATTCAGATGTATCTAATGTCATTCTGGTCACAGAGAACAGATCCGTTATCTCTGAGAATACCAGTAAAAGAACCATTGATATTCCACCTTCAGTGGTGGTTGTCGGAACAGAATCTCCTGCGAGGTGTTCCTCTACAACCTCCTCAACCTCAGATGTCCATCTTCACGGATGCATCGTTGACAGGTTGGGTAGCGGTATTGGACAATCAGTCAGTGTCAGGGGAATGGGATCGGACCAATGCGCAGAAACATATCAATGTGCTCGAGCTATTAGCGGTGGTATTTGCACTGCAGAAGTTCGAGAGTCTAATTCAAGACAAAATTGTCCTAGTAAGGACAGACAACTCAACAGTGGTGTCTTATTTGAACCGCCAGGGCGGGACGAGATCACCGGAGTTGTGTATGATGGTTTGGAACCTTCTGCTGTGGTGCCAAGAGAGGAATATTATTCTTCGGGCAGCACACATTCCAGGGAGATTGAACATCCTAGCGGATGCTCTCAGTCGAAGGACGGTTTGTTGTCCGACGGAATGGCAGCTCAACCAAGCGGTAGCGGAGGTTCTATTCAAACAATGGGGCAAGCCAAATGTCGACCTGTTTGCGATGAATCAAAATGCAAAGATGGTCACTTACGTGTCACCGATCCCGGACCCGCTAGCTCTAGCAGTAGACGCACTGGCGATAAGTTGGGAAGGAATGTATGCGTATGCGTATCCTCCAACAATTCTCATCCCGAAAGTTCTGGCACAGATAAGAGAGGGGATGTGCCAAGTACTACTGATCGCCCCTTATTGGCCAGGCCGATCATGGTTTACGGATCTGCTGGACCTTCTGGTCTGCAATCCAATCCCTCTTCCAGACACAAGAGATTTAATCTCTCAGAACAAGGGTCTGTACCTTCACGACAGACCAGAAATGTTCAAATTAACTGCATGGATGTTGTCAAGCAGCGTGCAATTGAGGGTGGCTTTTCTGAGCAAGCAGCGAAGTTTGTTGCTTCAGCCAGAAGAGTTTCAACCACAAAGACATATAATTATAGAATCAACAAATTTGCACAGTGGTGTGAGAGAAGAGATATTGATCCCTTTTCTGCATCTGTTCAACACGTAGCAGATTTTATCTGTCATTTATACGAAGTTGACAAACTTGTACCTTCTACCCTAGCAGCATATAAGTCTGCATTAGCTTCAGTCATTCCCAGTCTCACCATTGAGGGAGTGGAGAATGACACCTTGAATGAAGTTATCAAACGAATGAGCAATCTGCGACCTAGACAGCCAATTCCTATCCCATCATGGAATTGATCTCTTGTTCTACAGGTTTTAGGGCATGCTCCCTTTGAACCGATTAGATCTATTGACATTAAACTGTTAACTATTAAATCAGTTTTCTTGGTTGCAGCAGCGTCGGCGAGAAGGAGAAGCGAGATTCATGCACTTTCTGCCGAACAAGACCGTTTTGTCGTCACGGGTGAAGGTTTAAGACTACTTCCACGTCTTTGTTTCCTGGCAAAGAATCAGTCACTTAAATATCCAGGACAGCCGATCAATTTGCCAAGTTTAACTAGACATGACCCAAACTCTTGTGCTTGGTGTCCTGTGAGATGTCTGAAAATGTATAAGAAACGTACTTCTGAATGGAGAGACGACCCGAAATCTCTGTGGTTATGTCTCAAAAGCTCCCCATTTACGTGCCTCGAAAGATACTATTTCTCGTTGGATAGTTGACGCTATTCAGATGTCGCACAAAATCGCTACAGGAAAGCAGATTGATCGTGCGAATGCCCATCGGGTCCGAGCACTAGCAGTATCATCGGCCCTTTATAAGGGTGTCTCATTAGAGGAGGTGATGTCTGTAGCACAATGGCATGCCGAGTCGTCATTCACTGATTTCTACCTTCGCGACATCTCCAGCGCACTTAATCCGGTAGCCGTCGCCAATCTGTCGAATCTAAACTAAGCCACTTCCGACCACTACTTCGCACACATCACAAAAGTCTTCCGCCTACACTGAACAAGCGCTATGTACATGACTGAGTACGACCGTGGATTGGGCCAAGCTCCTGTGATGATCAAGAACAGATCAAGCACTCAAAAATGGTGAGTGTTTACATTAATTAAGTGACTATAAATATGTTTACTTACAGTCGAAATACCAGACTGCGTTAGTGAATAGTCTGGTACAAGAGTATACTTATCCTCTCATACAGACATAAGACTCATTCCAGTTTGAAAATCTAATCGATATACTGATAGTTTTTTTCAAAAATTTGAAGTTGTAGTAGCTTCTTTACACTACTGGACTGCCCTGGCTGAGACTTGGGGCTGACACGTGTCTGGTGGGTGTTGCATCCCCATGGACAGCACAGTTTTGTGCAGACAAAAGAGGGGGGGGGGAGCGCGGTCTAGACCATGGAAGTTTAGCACTCTATGAGTCAGATGGCAGAACCCAAGCGTATGCCAGGGTTCTAGTCTCTTCACAACCTTCTCTGTTGGATGGTTGATGAGTGCTGGTTCGAGTCTCACCTCCTCCCACCAGCATTTCCTGGCTGTCGAAATCCGGAGTTTATCATAATAGTACATCTGGTAAGTATTATTCGAAGTAGAATCAAAAAAGCATCCGCTTTTGTTTCTACGAGAATTCTTAGTACTTACCAGATGTACTATGGCCCTGCCTCAGCCGCCCCGCTGAGGTGAGGCTGAGCTGCTTTCGCTTTTCACTTCAAGAGTATACTTACCTCCCTAATACTCTTTGATATTGCTAAATATCGGCTTTCACTCAATAAACACTCAGAATAAAAACAGTTAGGTGCCCCTACTGGGCAGGGAGTCAGAGTGCAGTCCGGCGGATGCCAGCCCCACCACCGCGCATGTGCAGACTAGCACTTACTCTTTGCTAATTTATTGGCAGAGGGTCTACACATGTTTTTGTGCTAGAGCTTTTCTCAAGTGTTTTTCTAAGTCTTTTGAGTGTTTATAGAAGTTTATAACCCCTGATTAAGATGGCAGACAGGATTACTTCGCCAGAGGAGGGCCCAGGATCTATCCATCAGGTGACTTCTATTATAACTAGCGGGGTTTTTACCGGTGTAATGTGTTTCCGGGACTCGCGTTTATCGTGATAAGCGCCTAGTATAGTTGTTTTATGTCAACATGGCGCTATATAATACTAATCTCTCTGTGTTTATGTCCACAGGTATCTGTCTGGATATGTATGGGACATCACATCAACAGAGGGTTTGTTTCTCTCCACCAAGGTTCCATTTCCTACTAATACTGTTAGGTTATCTAAACCAAAAAGTCTATGTCCAGTGACTCGGAGGCCTCGTAAGAAGGTCTTCTCACTTTGCCTTCTTGATCCAATTCTTTCCCCCTAAGGTGGAGAGAGTTAAGAGGTCATAGTCTTGGTGGAGTGTTCCAGTTCATCAGATTGGATGGTTTGTCTAGACAAAGAGTCAGGTATTCTAGTTAATGATATGAGGTGATGATAATTATGTAAACTAAAATTTGCCACTATTATCATTGTATATCTGATGTTTGTGTAGTCTGAATATCTATCCTGCATAGTTAGATGTTCTGGATATGAATACAATTCGTCCTTACACCTGGATGTTTGTTTCGGATCGATTTAATTTCTGTCTTAAAATTATGACGTCATAATCAGCCTTGCTCTTTATTAACAATTAAAGTTTTGCCCAACGCTGGTTTTCTCATATGGAGAGTGATCTTTATGATCATTTTTCCCTCTCTTTTATTTTTGGTTTTAAGTTTCTAACCTTAACTAAAATACTCATTGTCCTCGTCTTCTGTCCTGTTTCAGAGACCTGGTTGCCCGTCCTGTGGTCGCTTCTTGAAGGAGAAGTTTATTCCCCACCTGTGTTTCCATTGTAGCCCCTGTGGGCCATTACTTAATTGTGATGTGTGTAACCAGTGGGGGGGGGGGGCAAACTAATGAAAGAGTTTTTGTGCTTACAGGTGAAGGACAAGGTTGCGGAGGAAGACAGGAAGATGAAACGAGAGGTTGTAGGTAAAAAGGGTAAGAGGAAGGCCTCGTCCTCAGTGAACATGGAGGCCTTCCGTAGTGAGATGTTGGGAGAGATGAAGAGGACAATAAAGGATTTGGTACCAGAGTTGCTCCGTGGCATGCTTCCTGGACCAAATCCTTTGTTGTCCTCGTCATCTGCTTCGGAGCAGATAATCCCCGCCTCTGAATCGACTTTCCTTAGGCCATTAGGCAGTTTTCGACGATTCAGAGGTGGCCCCATTAGAGGGGGCATTCCACGACATTGGCAGCAGGCTTGCCGCGCCGGTGGTCCGTGGATGGTTGTCACTGGAACCTGCTGGCTGCTTATCAGCCCAGGGGTAACCGCACGCCGCAGGTGCCAGTACCTCCTATGGCACCTTTCCTGGCCAGTCCGGGTTAGCTCTCTTTGCTGACCCGGAGTCTAATCTTTTCACATCAAGAGTATACTTACCTCCCTAATACTTTTGATATTGCTAAATATCGGCGTTCACTCAATAAACACTCAGAATAAAAACAGTTAGGTGCCCCTACTGGGCAGGTAGACAGAGGGTAGTCCGGCGGATGCTAGCCCCACCACCGCGCATGCGCCGACTACTACTTCCTCTTTGCTAATTTATTGGCAGAGAGAACACATGCTTTTGTGCTTTTTCCAAAAGTTTCACTGTTTTAACGTGTTATATAGTCTTAGAAGTGTAAAAGGGAAGAATATATTAGACCTGGATATGTCGGATAAAGTGGCTTCGCCGGAGGATGGCGCAGGATCTTTATATCAGGTGATTTCTAATATATTCTAGCGAGTTTGCCCCGGTGTAATGTGTTTCTGGGACTCGCGTTTACTGTGATAAGCGCCTGTTTTAGTTGTTTTATTTCAACATGGTGCTATATAAGACTATTCTCTCTCTGTGTTTATGTCCACAGGTCTCTGGGAGGATATGTAACGGACATCACAGCATCTGAGGGTTTGTTTCTCTCCACCAAGGTTCCACTACCTACTAATACTGTTAGGTTATCTAACCAAGAATCTATGTCCAGTGAGTCGGAGGCCTAGTATAAAGGTCTTCTCACTTTGCCCTCTTGCTCCAATTCCTTCCCCTAAGGTGGAGAGAGTTAAGAGGCGTACAGTTGGTGGAGTGCTCCAGTTCATCACGTTGGATGGTTTGTCTATACAAAGTGTCAGGTATTTAAGTTATGATATGAGGTGAGGTTAATTATTTAAGAAAATTAACTGCTATTGCCATTGTTATCATTGTGTATCTGATGGTTGTGTAGTCTGAATAACCGTTCTAAGATGTTCTGGTTATGTATACAATTCGTCTGCACGCCTAGTTGTTGGTCGGATCGATTGATTTCTGTCATGGGATCATGACGTCATAATCAGCCTTGCGATTTTTAACAATTAAAGTTTTGTCCAACGCTGGTTTTAGTGAATTATTGATCTTTATGATCGTTCCCTATCTTTTAGTTTGGTTTTGAGTTTCTAACCTTAACTAGTTTGCTCATTGTCCTCGTCCTTGTCCTGTTTCAGAGACCTGGTTGTCCGTCCTGTGGACGTTTCTTGAAGGATCGTTTTGTGCCTCACCTTTGCTTTGGTTGTAGTCCCTGTGGGCTATTGCTTAAGTGTGAGGTATGCAAGCATTGGGGGGGGGGGCGACTTAATGTCTGACTTTCTGTGTTTGCAGGCGAAGGACAAGGTAGTGGAGGAGGAGAGGAAGTCGAAGAGAGAGGATGTGAAGGGTAAGAAGGGTAAGAGGAAGGCCTCGTCCGCGGTGGACATGGAGGCCTTCTGGACCGAGATGTTGGGAGAGATGAAGAGGACGATAACGGATTTGGTTCCAGATTTGCTACGTGGCATGCTTCCTGGTCCAAATCCTTTGTCGTCCTCGGCGTCTGATTCCGAGCAGGTAATCCCCGCCTCTGAATCACCTTTCCGTAGGCCGATTCCTTTGTTCGACGATTCAGAGGTGGCCCCATTAGTGGGGGTGATCCACGACCCTGGCAGCAGGCTTGGTGCCGCGCCGAGGGGTCGTGGACGGCTGTCGCTGGAACCCGCGGGCTGCTTATCAGTCCAGGGGTATCCGCACGCCGCGGGTGCCAGTACCTCCTATGGCACCTTTCCTGGCCAGTCCGGGTTACCTCTCTTTGCTGACCCGGAGTCTAATCTTTCTGGCCAGGAGGAAGAGGATTACCTGTTGGGGTCGCCGTCTGGGGACGTGACCATGGATTATGACGTCTGTGTACCCCTCGCGGGGAATACATGCGACATATTCCATGGCTCTACTCACGCAAGAGTAGAGTTCACGGCGCAGAAGGTGGCCCTGGCCGATGCTGATGGCCAGCTATACCGCATACCTTGGCTTGCCGAGAGTATCGCTGGTGCTGGCCGGGGCCGTGGTGGGGCGGTATCTGCCCCGCGCTCTACCACGGCACCTGCTCCTGGTCAAGCCAGTCAGGTTAGCATGCCTGTTCTTTCGGGCCCGCTTGCGCTCAGGAGGAAGACGAAGGCCCCCGTCTTGTAGAGCGCTCGCAGCTAGCCACGGAAGAGGATTGGTCGGACGCTTGCCAGTGGCTGGTAAGTGTTCAGCCAGATCTGCCCGTGGAGCAGTTGGCTAGCCAGCGTGACCACAGGCCGTGGTTAGCTGGTAAGGCTACTGCTACCGCCATGCCATCTCTGCCGCTGGCAGAGCATGTCGTTGACATGTTCGAGGCGCCGGAGACGTCCATCAAGGCGAATGGGCGTCTCGCGAAGGCCCCTCGCAAGGTGGCCAGGCATTGCCGCATCGTGCCCCTGGATTACCAGAGGTACAGTGTGGTACCCAAGCCGAGCGTGGATGACCGCGCGGATTTGGGTAAAGATGCGCGGCCAGGCTCCCGTTCTGACACAGGAGTCTTGTGTTCGAACGCGTTGCGTTCGGCTAATGCCGCATTGCGTGATGCGGAGGAGAGTGGGAGAGCTTCGATTGCCGCTCTGTCCCACGTCTGCCAGCTGTTACAGGGGGTAGTAACGGCATCCGCATCGCGCCAGCCGAGCCCGGTCACAGTCCAGAGAGCCATCCAGGATGGTATCAACCTGGCTCTTGACTGTATGACTCGGGCGGTGACCAGGAGTGTCTGGGCGAGGCGCACGTTTGCCTTGGACAATCTGTGCCCGTCCCAGGACTTGTATAATAGGCTACTGCGTACGCCTATGACAGGTCCTGGTCTCTTTGGCGGTGAGGGATGTAGGCACCTCCAGGAGACGGTTACTTTGGTCAATAACCAGAGGGCGCTGCGCGAGCAGTTTGAAGTGCTCCATCGGGAGCGCGTTCGCGCCGCACCCCCTGCGTATCGTCCCCTGCAGGCTCGAGGTGGAGGTTGCCAGGTCAGAGGCCACCCACCATTGCAGCGTCGGCCTAGGCCACGTGCGATTCGGCCAGCAGTGAGGGGGGCGCAGGCTCCTCAGGCGCAGTCAGCCAGGCAGCCACCCGCGCACCGAGGTGCATGCGGTGCTGTGCGTGGCGCGCGAGGATCTGGTCGTGGTAATCGTGCCTGATGGGACGGTTACCGCGGTGAGAACCACTCCGGTGTTTCTGGCGAAGGAGACAGTGCCACTCTTGCGCTCCTTATGTCCACCTCTCTCCCTAGTTGGACCGCTGGGAGGCCGGCTGGCCGACCACATGCAAGAGTGGAAACGGTTGACTCAGGACCGTTTAGTCTTGCGATGGCTTTCAGTCGGGTATCATCCCCATTGGTTGACAGGCCCGCCATCGCGACTGTCTCTAGTGCCAATCTGGACTCCAAATCCGAGAGATCCAGAGCAGAGGTTGTATATCGAGGAGGAGATAAATTCCCTCATACTAAAAGGAGCTATTCAGCCGGCACAGAAGTGTCCGGGCTTCTATTCAACCGTGTTCTTAGTAACAAAAAACACCGGAGGGCGGAGACCAATTCTCAACCTCAAGCCGTTGAACAAGTTCATAGAGACGCCCAGTTTCAAGATGGAGACTGTGCGCTCGGTGTTGGCGGGGTTAGAGAGGGGAATGTGGACAGCTTCGATAGATTTGAAGGTTGCTTATTTCCACATTCCCATAGCGAGGAGTTTCCGTCGCTTCCTGAGATTTGCATTTCAGGGCAGACAGTGGGAATTCAGGGTGTTACCCTTCTGGATTTCCACCGCTCCTCGGGTTTTCACCCGTGTGGTTCTTGCGATCACAGCATACCTCCGCAGGAGAAGCATTGCAGTCCACACGTACATAGACGACTGGCTGTTAAAAGCACACACCCAGGAAAGTTTATCGACCAATCTAGAGATTGTTTTGAAAACTCTCACGGATTTGGGCTGGATGATAAATTTTCAAAAATTAGAGCTGACTCCATCCCAGAAGTTTGTTTACCTGGGGATGTTCTTCGATCTAGAGACAGGATATGTTTATCCTACTCAGGAGAGAGTTCAGAGACTCATCTCGGTAATTCAGTCAGTGTGCGACAGTCGTCATGTCCTGGCACGGGTTTACTTGAGAATGCTGGGGTTGATGGTTTCGTTGGACCCGGTCATTCCTCAGGCCGCCTTACTCAGGCGGCCGATCCAGTTGTTTCTCATGACACAATGGACCCAGAGTACAGGTTCGCTGGACTCGAACGTGTCAGTGTTGGCGCCTCTAATTCACCACCTGCAATGGTGGTTGAAGACAGAGAATCACCTGGTGGGGGTTATGCTAACCCTTCCTCACCCTCAAGTAACTGTGTATACAGATACCTCGATGTAGGGGTGGAGAGCTTGCCTGGAAGAATCCACGATATCAGGGCTTTGGAATCTGGAACAGTCAAAGGAACATATCAATCTACTGGAGTTAAGAGCAGTAGTCCTGGGCCTGGAACATTTCTTACAGAAAGTTCAGGGCAAGATTGTTCTTATTCGATCAGACAACTCAACAGTTGTGACTTACATAAACCGCCAGGGCGGAACGAAGTCGCCCAGTCTCAGTATGATGACATGGAGACTGCTATGTTGGTGCCTGGATCACAGGATTACCTTGAAAGCAGTTCATAGTCCGGGAAGGTTAAATCTGCTAGCAGACTCGTTGAGCCGAAGGATGAGTGTTTTACCGACGGAATGGCAACTAAATCAATGTGTGGCGGATCGTCTGTTCGACCATTGGGGGAAACCCAACATCGATTTGTTCGCAACGAAGAAGAATGCTAAGATGACGACGTACGTCTCTCCGATTCCAGATCCAAGCGCTTTCGCAACAGATGCGTTAGCTATCAGCTGGGTAGGAATGTATGCATACGCATTCCCTCCAGCAATCCTGATTCCAAAAATTCTTCAGAAAATCAGACAGGACGAGTGCCAAGTGCTTCTGATCGCCCCAAATTGACCAAGCCGATCATGGTATACGGATCTGCTGGACCTTCTGGTCTGCAATCCGGTTCCTCTGCCTCTGATGGACGACATTATCTTCCAGGGCAAGGCCCTTCACAACAATCCGTCAATGTTCCGATTGACTGCGTGGATGTTGTCAAGGAATCTAGAATTAAGGAGGGCTTTTCTGAGCAAGCAGCCATGTTTATGGCCAAAGCCAGGAGGGGGTCAACCTCCAGAGCATATAATTATAAAATCAACAGATTTGCAGAGTGGTGCTCTAAAAGATGTATTGATCCAATGGATTCATCTATTCAGGTAGTAGCTGATTTCCTCTGTCACCTGTATGATGCCTATAGCCTCAAGCCTAACTCTATTGCTGGTTATAAATCAGCAAAATGGCAGTTATCCCTTGCTTGGCTAATAGGGGAAGTGATGAAGTAAGTACATTAAATGTATTAATTAAAGGTATGGGCAATATAAGACCAAGGAATCCCCCGGTGATTCCATCTTGGAATTTATCTCTAGTGCTTCAGGTACTAGGTGATAAGCCTTTTGAACCACTTAGTTCCATTTCTATGAAAATGTTGACTCTTAAAACTATTTTTAATTGCTGCTGCCTCGGCTAGGCGTAGGAGTGAAATTCATGCCTTATCAGCCGAGGAAGACCGTTTCGTGGTTACAGGGGAAGGCCTTAAGCTTCTACCTAGGATTAATTTCTTGGCTAAAAATCAGTCTTTGAAATATCCAGGTCAACCTATTTTTTTGCCAGCTTTAACTAGATATGATCCTAATTCTAAAGCATGGTGTCCCGTCCGAGCGCTGATCCGGTACAAACAACGTACTCTGGAGTGGCGGACGGACCAGTCAGCGTTATGGTTGTCATATATTGAACCCCATGGCAGGGTGTCTAAGGACACCATTTCCAGGTGGATTGTAGAATGTATTCAGTTTTGTCATAAATCCGCCACCGGTAAGCAAGTTGACATGGCTCACAGTGTCCGGGGCGTAGTGACTTCCACTGCCCTATTTAATGGGGTCCCTGTGGATGACATTATGTCGGTTGCTCAGTGTCACTGTGAGTCAAGTTTTACAGACCATTATCTCCGTGACACCTCTAATCCTCTCGCCTTATCGATTTTAAAAAGATAATCAGGTGTACTTTTTTGATGAAGCTTCCTCATTGCTTGTATATATCACAATTAATTAATGGGAACAACCACTTTTTGGGACTGCATCAGCCTTCACCACTGGGAAGATGATGTCAGCAGCCAAGTTCAACAAGGTCAGTCTTGTTTATGTGTTGTTCATTGTTAATTGTATTGTCAAGTAACCCTTTGTTATTAAAATGGTGATGGTATGTGTTTTTATGTGGTTCATCATTGAGAGTATACGAAAATGGAGCTTTTTCGTCTCTGTCCTATAGTACATGGCACTTGTACGTAGAGAGCGTATGGGACATTGAGGTCATTCGAGTCTTCCTCCCAGGAAGGGGGGGGGGGGGCGCACATATGACATTCGGTCATCTCTCATCCATCGGTTTGTGTTAGCCGATGTTTTTTCAAATCCTGACTGTGTTTTCACACAGTTTCAGAAGTTTAAGTGCCTTAAACACAGAAAAGCATATAGGGAAGAGCTGGTCTTTTGACCTCACCCCCCTCCCGCTGAATTCCCTGTCGAATTCTGGCAATATCAAAGAGTATTATGGAGGTAAGTATACTCTTGAAGTGAAATAAACGAAATCACGGATTTCGTTTTTCATGAGAGAGTTGATACTTACCTCCCTAATACGGACCCGGTCTCCACCCCACAGAGGCTCGGTCTTCAGGCTCTTAATAGTTGCATGTGTGTCAGCCAATAAATTAGTCAGAGGAAGTGCTAGTCTGCGCATGCGCGGTGGTGGGGCTGGCATCCGCCGGACTGCACTCTGACTCCCTGCCCAGTAGGGGCACCTAACTGTTTTTATTCTGAGTGTTTATTGAGTGAAAGCCGATATTTAGCAATATCAAAGAGTATTAGGGAGGTAAGTATCAACTCTCTCGTGAAAAAAGAAATCTGTGATTTCATTTAGTTTGTCAAGGCAAATATAAGACGAATCTGACTGTGATTGGGAATTGACTCGGTACCTGTGGCTATGGTAATTCCCGGACACAGTATGGGCAGGACCAGGAGAGTGCGGAGTTTTAATTGTTTATTTTGAGCTAGACTAGATAATAGACATTATCATAATAGTACATCTGGTAAGTATTAAGAATTCTCGTAGAAACAAAAGCGGATGCTTTTTTGAAACTAATATATAACATTGGATATATGCCACCAACTGACGATGCAGTCTTCTGCAACCAATGCGAGTCACAAATTCGTGATAGTAACCTCAGGGCCATTTTGCAAAGAAGAGTATCCTAAAACATTGGAAAATGTTCTCCACTAGTGCCAAATGCCGAGACACTTCATAAGAAACCCATATTTGGCTACAGGAGAAATCCAACCGTCAGTGACAAACTTGTCAGAGCTGATTTCACTTACCTCAACATCAGGGGTCAACAGGGATGCACCATCCCCATCATAGTAGAAGCCTGCACAAAGACCAACTGCCCATTCTGTAAAAATCAAGACAAACATCGAATTTTTACCAACTACATGTGTACACCCACACCTGAAACACAGAAACAAAATACGAACATACTGCAACACACACAATATAATATACCTACTCACCTGCTCTAGAATCAAGAAACATGTCGGAGAAACCCTCCAAGAGTTTCAGATATGCATCAAGGAACACGATAGGGGTATAAAGAACAACAAAGACACACCAGTCGCAAAACACTTCAATATCCCAGGACACAACCACACATGTGTCCAGTACCGTATACTTTCAGTGGTTCTTCTGCACGATCCTGAATGTGAGGAAAACACACCTTTTCTGAAAGGACCGAGAATCTTATTGGATCCATCAGTTACATACTATGGCCCCAATTGGTATCAATCACGCTGATTGGTAACCCCCCTTTAGCTTTTCTGCTAAGTTCAGAAAATAAAATTTCAGATTAGACTATGTTTTTAAAAAATCCCATCAAAAGTAAAATTTATTCCCTTGTTGCATATTTACACGACGTGTTCATGTTCACGCAAAAATTGTAATCATATCTTCATGGTGTTTTTCTTACACAGATGGTGGAATATACGATGCTGGAAGAGAAGCTTAAGAAAACGTTGTCTGATTTAGAAAAACGTGAGAAACAACTCGCTGCTAATGAGCAAGAGGTAAGTCATTTTACTTATGTTTCAAACCATATCCCACATTTATCAATGTTAGGAGGAGATTCAAGTCTCCTTAATGTAGATTAAATGTTAAATTTATTCTATAGCCATTTAATTTATCAAGGACTTTTCCAATCTCAATAAAACTGTACAGTTTCGTTCTATATCATTCCAACCAGTCCATCATACATGTCATAATAAAAATGATTTTCCATACTTGTACGTGGTTTGTACTTTGTTTAATTTGCACGAAGAATTAGAAAAATGTTAATGTAACCTGACAGAAGACATAGGAGTCAGGAGCCAAATAAAATTTGAAACATTTACATTTGTTGGTTATAATCTGTACATATGTTAATGATCTATTGAATCTTATGAACCATTGAGTTTTAAGCTTAAATGTTACTGCTTCTTCGGAGACTCAACTCAGATATTAATGTTTTCAAATTGCCCAAGTCTCTAAAATTTGGAGTTCCCAGGGACACCATATATCCACTAGTGCTAAATGCAGTAGATTTGACTTAGCAAGTAGTGATTGAACGGTGAGTATGTTTATAGTGGTTAATAAAACTACAGACCAAACCCACAAGGGGGTTCAGTTTTGTTTTTTACATAACCTATCTTTTCCTACGGATCCATACATTGTACTACTCAACTCCTGTCCAATCCTACGATATTGTCCTTTCATTTATCTACTACTAGCTGATACATATAGATATGATCTTGTACTCTATGTGTGTTAAAATACCTACACTTTTGATACATTTCTAGGTATTACGTTTACGTGGTGACTTGCCGGGGGTTCAGTTGGGTTTTTTACATAACCTACCTTTTCCTACGGAGCCATACATTGTACTACTCAACTCCTGTCCAATCCTACGATATTGTCCTTTCATTTATCTACTACTAGCTGATACATATAGATATGATCTTGTACTCTATGTGTGTTAAAATACCTACACTTTTGATACATTTCTAGGTATTACGTTTACGCGGTGACTTGCAGCGTGAGCATGAGTCTAAGCTCCAGGAAACGCATGAAGCTTCACGCAGGTTAAAGGATGACTGTGATCACCAGGTTCAGCTTCAGAAGTTAGTAGTAATTCACGCCTTTCTTATGTCATCATTCTAAAGCAAGCTCTGTGTATGTTTCCCAGAGTGTGTGACATGTGCTCACAATGTGAACTTCATATGTATGCTTTTGTAATTACTGTCATATTCTAAGTGTATGTGTAGCCTAAAGGGTTGAGGTCTTAGCAGGACCGTATGATTACCAGAAAAGCTTGACGATAATATAAATATATCCATAATTACTGACATGAGCTAGTGACATTAGAATCGAAGAATCCAGTTTAGTCATCAATCATATGATGTTATAATCAACTGCGTGACGTGTAAGATGATGCCATAATCAATGACATCATGAGTGACGTAGATAAGTTCATCATGAACGCTTAATTAATGACGGACTAAGCGTTGCTGTAAAATTGTATTTTCACATCAAGAGTATACTTACCTCCCTAATACTTTTGATATTGCTAAATATTGGCTTTCACTCAATAAAACACTCAGATTAAAAACAGTTAGGTGCCCCTACTGGGAAGGTAGTCAGAGGTAGTCAGCACTCAATAAAACACTCAGATTAAAAACAGTTAGGTGCCCCTACTGGGCAGGTAGTCAGAGGTAGTCCGGCGGATGCCAGCCCCACCACCGCGCATGCGCCGACTACTACTACCTTTTTGCTAATTTATTGGCAAAGGATTCACATGCGCTTGCAGTTATCTACAAGTTTTCTACGCGTTTGAGCCTATTTTCACGTCTGTTGAGTTCAATTCTATTGAGGAAAGATGTCAGAGAGAACGAATTCACCAGAGGAGGGGACTGGAGCTCTTTATCAGGTGATTTCAATGATATTCTAGCGAGTTTTTTCCCCGGTGTAATGTGTTTCCGGGACTCGCGCTTACCGTGATAGCGCCAGTTTGAGTTGGGTTTTTCCAACATGGTGCTTTATAAGACTAAATTCTCTTTGTGTTTATGTCCACAGGTATCAGTTTGGATTATTGGTGGACTTCTCAGCACAGGAGGGTTTGTTTCTCTCCACCACGGTTCCATTTCCTACTAATACTGTTAGGTTATCTAACCAAAAGTCTATGTTCAGTGAGTTGGAGGCTTACTATAAAGGTCTTCTCACTTTGCCCTCTTGATCCAATTCCTTCCCCCAAGGTGGAGAGAGTGAAGAGGCGTAGTCTTGGTGGAGTGCTCCAGTGCATCACGGTGGATGGTTTGTCTATACATGGTGTCAGGTATCTAATTAATGATATGAGGTAATATGAATTATTTGAAAAAATAATGACTGTTTTTTTACCATTGTTATCATTCTGTATCTGATGATGTGTAGTCTGAATATCCTTTTGCGGATGTTCTGGTTATGAATACAATTCGTCCTTGCACTTGGATGATTGTTGCGGACCGATTAATTTCTGTTAAGGGATTGATGACGTCATAATCGGCCTTGCTCTTTATTAACATTTAAAGTTTTGTCCAACGCTGGTTTCTTCTTGATTAGTGATCTTTATGATCCTGTCCCTCTCTTTTAGTTTGGTTTTGAGTTTTCTAACCGTAACTATCTTGCTCATTGTCCTCGTCCTTTGTCCTGTTTCAGAGACCTGGTTGCCCGTCCTGTGGTCAGTTTTTAAAGGACCGTTTTGCACCGCATTTGTGTTTTAGCTGCAGTCCCTGTGGACCGTTGCTAAAATGCGATGTCTGTAAGCAGTGGGGGGGGGGGTGAGCTAATGGCTGATTTTTTGTCATTACATGCAAGGGAGAAGGTGATGGAAGAGGAGAGGAAGGCGAAGAAGGAGGGTGGTAAGAAAGGTAAGAGGAAGGCCTCATCCGCGGTGGATATGGAGGCCTTCCGGTCCGAAATGTTGGGAGAGATGCAGAGGACAATAAAGGATTTGGTCCCAGAGTTGCTTCGCAGCATGCTTCCTGGGCCAGGTCCTTTGTTGTCCTCAGCATCTGCTTCGGAGCAGGTGATCCCCGCCTCTGAATCCGAGTTCCATAGGTCCGTTCCGTTGTTCGAGGGGGATTCTTGATGGGGGCGGTCCACGACCCTGGCAGCAGGCTTGGTGCCGCGCCGAGGGGCCGTGGACAACGGTTGTTGCTGGGACCCGCGGTCTGCTCATCAGACCCTGGGTATCCGCGCGCCGCGGGTGTCAAAGCCTCCTATGGCACCTTCCCTGGCCAGTCCGGGTTAGCTCTCTTTGCTGACCCGGAGCCTAACCTTTCTGGCCAGGAGGAAGAGGATTACCTCCTAGGGTCGCCGTCTGGGGACGTGGCCATGGAGTACGACGTCTGTGCACCCCTCGCGGGGAATACAGGCGACGTGTTCCATGGTTCTACTCACGCAGGAGTAGAATTCACGGTCCAGAAGGTGACCCTGGGCGGTGCTGATGGCCACGGTTACTGCATACCTCAGCTTGCCGAGAGTATCGCTGGTGCTGGCCAGGGCCGTGGTAGGGCGGTGTCTACCCCACGCTCTAACACGGCGCCTGCTCCTGGTCAAGCCAGGGAGTTTAGCATGCCTGTTCTTTCGGGCCCGCATGCTTTCCCTGGCTTGCCAGGGGTATCAGCATATCCGCCGTCTAGTACAACTGCGTGTGCTCAGGAGGAAGACGAAGGCCCTCGTCTAGTAGAGCGCTCGCAGTTAGCCACGGAGGAGGATTGGTCGGACGCTTGCCAGTGGCTGGTAAGTGTTCGGCCAGATCTGCCCGTGGAGCAGTCGGCGAGCCAGCGTGACCATAGGCCGTGGTTAGCTGGTAAGCCGACTGCCACCGCTATGCCATCTCTGCCGCTGGCTGAGCATGTCGTTGACATGTTCGAGGCGGCAGAGACGTCCATTAAGGCGAATGGGCGTCTCGCGAAGGCCCCTCGCGAGGTGGCTAGGCATTGCCGCATCGTGCCCCTGGATTACCAGTGGTACGGTGTGGTGCCTAAGCCCAGCGTAGATGATCGCGCGGCTTTGGGCGAAGATGCGCGGCCAGGCTCCCGTTCTGACACGGGTGTCCTGTGCTCGAACGCGTTGCGTTCGGCTAATACCGCGCTGCGTGATGCGGAGGAGAGTGGGAGAGCGTCGATTGCTGCTCTGTCCCACGTCTCCCAGCTGTTACAGGGGGTGGTAACAGCATCCGCTTCACGCCAGCCAAGCCCGGTCACAGTCCAGAGAGCCATCCAGGATGGTATCAACCTGGCTCTGGACTGTTTGACGCAGGCGGTGACCAGGAGTGTCCGGACGAGGCGCACGTTTGCCCTTGACAATCTGTGCCCGTCCCAGGACCTGTATAATAGTCTGCTGCGAACTCCTATGACAGGTCCTGGTCTCTTTGGAGGTGAGGGATGTAGGCACCTCCAGGAGATGGTGACTCTGGTCAACAACCAGAGGGCGCTGCGTGAGCAGTTTAAGGTGCTCCGGCGGGAGCGCGTTCGCGCAGCACCCCCTGCGTATCGTCCCCTGCAGGCTCGAGGTGGCGCTGGCCAGGTCAGAGGCCAGCCACCAGCGCAGCGTCGGTCTAGGCCGCGTGCGATTCGGCCAGCAGCGAGGGGGGCGCAGGCTCCCCAGGCGCAGCCAGCCAGGCAGCCACCCGCGCACCGTGGTGCGCGCGGTGCTGGGCGTGGCGCGCGGGGATCTGGTCGCGGTAATCGGGCCTGATGGGCCGGTTACCGCGGTGGGAACCACTCCGGTGTTTCAGGCCGAGAAGACAGTGCCACTCTCGCACTCCTTATGTCCACCTCTCTCCCTAGGTGGACCGGTGGGCGGCCGTTTGGCCGGCCACTTGCCAGAGTGGAAGCGGTTGACTCAGGACCGTTTAGTCTTGCGATGGCTTTCAGTCGGGTATCGTCCCGAGTGGATGACAGGCCCGCCATCGCGACTGTCTCTCGTGCCGATCTGGACTCCGATTCCGAGGGATCCAGATCAAAGGTTGTGTATAGAGGACGAAATAAATTCCCTCATACAAAAGGAAGCCATTCAGCCGGCGCAGAGGTGCCCGGGCTTCTATTCAACCGTGTTCTTAGTAACGAAAAACACCGGAGGGTGGAGGCCGATTCTCAACCTCAAGCCATTGAACAAGTTCATAGAGACACCCAGTTTCAAGATGGAGACTGTGCGCTCGGTGTTGGCGGGGTTAGAGCGAGGAATGTGGACAGCGTCAATGGATTTGAGGGATGCTTATTTCCACATTCCCATAGAGAGGAGTTTCCGTCGCTTCCTGAGATTTGCATTCCAGGGCAGACAGTGGGAATTCAGGGTATTACCCTTCGGAATTTCCACGGCTCCTCGGGTCTTCAGCCGTGTGGTTTGTCGCGATCACTGCATACCTCCGCAGGAGAAGCATAGCAGTTCACACGTACATAGACGACTGGCTGTTGAAAGCACACACCCGGGAAACGTTATCGGCCAATCTGGAGATTGTTTTGAAAACTCTCACGGACTTGGGCTGGATAGTCAATTTCCAGAAATCAGAGCTAACTCCATCCCAGAAGTTTGTTTACCTGGGCATGTTCTTCGATCTGGAGAGGGGATATGTTTATCCCACTCAGGAGAGGGTTCAAAGACTCATCTCAGTAATACAGTCGGTGTGCGACAGTCGTCATGTCCTGGCACGGGTTTACTTGAGAATGCTGGGGTTGATGGTTTCATTGGAACCAGTCATTCCGCAGGCCGCCTTGCGCAGGCGCCCGATCCAGTTGTTTCTCATGACACAGTGGACCCAGAGTTCAGGTTCGCTGGACTCGAACGTGTCAGTGTTGGCGCCTCTGATTCACCACCTGCAATGGTGGTTGAATACAGAGAATCTCTTGCTGGGGGTTTTGCTAACCCCTCCCCACCCTCAGGTGACTGTGTATACAGATGCATCGATGGAGGGGTGGGGAGCTTGTCTGGAAGAGTCCACAATATCAGGGCTTTGGGATCTGGATCAGTCCAAGGAACATATCAATCTACTAGAGCTAAGAGCAGTAGTCCTGGGCCTGGAACATTTCTTACAGAAAGTTCAGGGCAAGATTGTTCTAATTCGTTCAGACAACTCAACAGTAGTGACTTACATAAACCGCCAGGGCGGAACGAAGTCGCCCAGTCTCTGTATGATGACATGGAAACTGCTTTGTTGGTGCCTAGATCATGGGATCACCTTGAAAGCAGTTCATATTCCGGGAAGGCTAAATCTGCTAGCAGACTCATTGAGCCGAAGGATGAGTGTTTTACCCACGGAATGGCAACTAAATCAATGTGTGGCGGATCGTCTGTTCGACCATTGGGGGAAACCCAACATCGATTTGTTCGCAACGAAGAAGAATGCGAAGATGACGACGTACGTCTCTCCGATTCCAGACCCAAGCGCTTTCGCAACAGATGCGTTAGCTATCAGCTGGGAGGGAATGTATGCATACGCATTCCCTCCAGCAATCCTGATTCCAAAGGTGCTTCAGAAAATCAGGCAGCAGGAGTGCCAAGTGCTTCTGATCGCCCCGGATTGGCCAAGCCGATCGTGGTATACGGATCTGCTGGACCTTCTGGTCTGCAGTCCGGTTCCTCTGCCTCTGATGGACGACCTTATCTTCCAGGGCAAGGCCCTTCACGACAATCCGTCAATGTTCAGATTGACTGCGTGGATGTTGTCAAGGAATCTAGAATTAAGGAGGGCTTTTCTGAGCAAGCGGCCATGTTTATGGCCAAAGCCAGGAGGGGGTCAACCTCCAGAGCATATAATTACAAAATCAACAGATTTGCAGAGTGGTGCTCAAAAAGATGTATTGATCCAATGGACTCATCTATTCAGCTAGTGGCTGATTTCCTCTGTCACCTATATGATGCCTATAGCCTCAAGCCTAACTCTATTGCTGGTTACAAATCAGCATTAATGACTGTTATCCCTTGCTTGGCTAATAGGGGGAGTGATGAAGTAAGTACATTAAATGTATTAATTAAAGGCATGGGCAATCTAAGACCAAGGAATCCTCCACTGATTCCGTCTTGGAGTTTATCTCTGGTGCTTCAGGTACTAGGAGATAAGCCTTTTGAACCACTTAGTTCCATTTCTATGAAAATGTTAACGCTTAAAACTGTATTTTTAATTGCTGCGGCCTCGGCAAGGCGTAGGAGTGAGATTCACGCCTTATCAGCCGAGGATGACCGTTTTGTGGTTACAGGGGAAGGCCTTAAGCTTCTACCTAGGATTAATTTCTTGGCTAAGAATCAGTCATTGAAATATCCAGGTCAACCTATTTTTTTGCCATCTTTAACTAGATATGATCCTAATTCTAAAGCATGGTGCCCCGTCCGGGCGCTGCTCCGGTACAAACAGCGTACTTCGGAGTGGCGTACCGACCTATCAGCGTTATGGTTGTCATATATTGAACCCCATGGCAGGGCGTCTAAGGACACCATTTCTAGGTGGATTGTGGAGTGTATTCAGTTTTGTCACAAATCCGCCACTGGGAGACAGGTTGATGTGGCCAAGGCTCACAGTGTCCGCGGTGTCGTGGCATCCACTGCCCTGTTTAGTAGGGTCCCTGTGGATGACATTATGTCCGTGGCTCAGTGGCACTGTGAGTCAAGTTTTACAGACCATTACCTCCGTGACACCTCTAACCCTCTCGCCTTGTCGATTTTGAAACATTAATCGCTTTTACATTTTGTGAGGAGTGCTTCCGCATTGCTTATATACTTCGCAATTTAGCGATGGTAACAACCACTTGTCGGGACTGCATCAGGCTTCTCTACTGGGATCATGATGACAGCTTCCAAGTTCAACAAGGTCAGTCTTGTTCATGTGTTGTTCATTGTTACTTGTATTGTCACGTTACCCATTATTATTAATATGGTGATGGTTTATGTGGGAGGTGGTTCATCATAGAGAGTATACGAAGATGGAGCCTTTTCGTCTCTGTCCTATAGTACTTGGCACTAGTACGTAGAGAGCGTATAGGACACAGGTCATCTAGTCTTCCTCCCAGGAGGGGGGGGGGGCAGCGCATATGACATTCGGTCATCTCTCATGCATCGGTTGTGTTATCCGATGGTTTGTCAAATCCTGACTGTGTTCTCACACATTTCAGACGTCATAAGTGCCTTAAACGCGTGAAAGCGTATAGGGAAGAGCTGGTCTTTTGACCTCGCCTCCCTCCCGCCAGATTCACTTTCGAATTCTGGCAATATCAAAAGTATTAGGGAGGTAAGTATACTCTTGATGTGAAATAAACGAAATCAAGGATTTCTTTTTTCACGAGAGAGTTGATACTTACCTCCCTAGATACGGACCCGGCCTCTCCACCCCACAGAGGCTCGGTCTTCAGGCTCTTGGTAGTTGCATGTGTTAGCCAATAAATTAGTCAGAGGCAGTAGTAGTCGGCGCATGCGCGGTGGTGGGGCTGGCATCCGCCGGACTACCTCTGACTACCTGCCCAGTAGGGGCACCTAACTGTTTTTAATCTGAGTGTTTTATTGAGTGAAAGCCAATATTTAGCAATATCAAAAGTATTAGGGAGGTAAGTATCAACTCTCTCGTGAAAAAAGAAATCCTTGATTTCGTTTAGTCTTTAATATAATTTTATAAACATATTGTTGAATATTTTGAAACTAATTTGACTGGGTGCTGTTGCTGCCAGCTGAGCTTCATCAGCTACACTGATCTCTGGTGGGTCTACTGATCCCTGGTGGGTCTACTGATCCCGGGTGGGTCTAAATATTCCTAGTGAGTTAATAAATTAGGTTCGAGGCATTTAAAATTGTCTAATTATGAATTCGGAGATAGGTAACAAGATATTTGGACGTAATCTAATGTTGTTGTTTCTTGTGTTTTAGGACAAAGGTTAACGAGCTTGAAGAACTCATCAGCCGTTATAAACAAGAGGTACGCCATTTATATCATGTTATTTTAAAGATATTTGGGGTGTCGCTAACCAATAGATAAATCTGATCTGTCACTCATGCATTTGACAATGTGTATTGAATCATGTATCTAGGTCCGTCATGAACATTGAGTAGTCAATCAAGTGTGCGAATCGTATGTCTTTACTATTTAATAAACATTGTTGAATATTCTGAAACTAATTTTACTGGACGCTGTTGCTGCCAGTAAGAGCACCCAGTCAAATTAGTTTTAAAATATTTAACAGGTTACCTTTGAAATTGGGAATTCAGGATTCAGAGTATATAAATCGATCCCAAAATGTGCAAAGCATGGGAGTAGCTTAACTAGAAATGGGTGGGGCATAGCTAGAAAAGGAACGTATGGTATATATGTCTGATTACTGTATTCTGCAGCTGTAGTACTAGACATCCTACAGCTGTAATCAGTCCTTCTTCACTTTTGTCTGATGACTGTATGTTGTCCTCTGGCAAAATCTTTTGCATCCTCAGGTCCATTCGTGATTTGAGTGTAACGAGTCCTCCTTTCTTGAGGTCACCTCATAGCATGCTTAGCAGATTTATGCAATGATGTCCTCTCCTGGCTTTATATTTGCTGGCTCCAATTAGGGCAAATTCCAAGGCTCTGTGCAGGTGTATCTTTAGCACATGGCCAAATATGGACCATCTTCGCTTGTGTGTGTGTGTGTGTGTGCATGCGTGCGTGCGTGTGTGCGTGCGTGCGTGCGTGCGTGCGTGCGTGCGTGCGTGCATCATAAAATTTTGTCTATGTTGTGAAAGGCTATTATAATACGTAAATTTTAAAACTAAATTTCCATGCACTAATCTGATATTTAAATGTAAAACCAGAGAAAGCTATTTGTTATATGTTTATGCACATGCTGTTTAATAGGTTGTGGATGCAGGCAGGAAATACCAGACTTTGGATAAAGAATTCATTGCTTACAAGGAACAACAGAGTAGCAGACCTGAGGTTCAACTTCAGTCAGAAATAAACATACTCACATTAGAAAAGGTAACATTGTCCCCATTCACCCCAATATTTCATCAGAAATTGACATAGGAAATCGGCTTTGTGATAGCTTGTGCACCTGGTTACATCTCCACTGGGATTGCCTTTCAGCAAAATATGTACATGTCTGTGATAGTTATTTCACATCAAGAGTATACTTACCTCCCTAATACTTTTGATATTGCTAAATATCGGCTTTCACTCAATAAAACACTCAGATTAAAAACAGTTAGGTGCCCCTACTGGGCAGGGAGTCAGAGGTAGTCCGGCGGATGCTCGCCCCACCACCGCGCATGCGCCGACTACTACTTCCTCTTTGCTCATTTATTGGCAAAGGGTTACATGCGGTTTTGTGTTGTCTATACTTTTCTGCGCGTTACCTTGTGTTTTACTCATATTTGACGATTCTTGTTCGTGGGAAGCATGTCGGAAAGGGAGGATTCACCTTTAGAAGGAGCGGGATCTCTTTATCAGGTGACTTCTTTGATATGCTAGCGTGTTTTGTCCCGGTTTAATGTATTTCCGGGACTCGCGCTTACCGTGATTAGCGCCTGTTTGTGTTGGTTTTTTACAACATGGTGCTTCATAAGTCTCATTTCTCTTTGTGTTTTGTCCACAGGTATCACGTAGAAGCTTTGATGGACTTCTCGGCACAAGAGGATATGTTTTCTCTCCACCACGGTTCCATTTCCTACTAATACTGTTAGGTTATCTAACCAAAAGAATATGTTCAGTGAGTTGGAGGCCTGTTATAAAGGTCTTCTCACTTTGCCCTCTTGATCCAATTCCTTTCCCTTCGGTGGAGAGAATGTAGAGGCGTACTATGGTGGAGTTCTCCGGTACATCGCGTTGGATGGTTTGTCTGTACAAGTGTCAGGTATCTAATTATTGATAAACAAAAGGGGAGATAATTTCCCTTTTTGCCAATGCTAGAATTGGAAGGAGTTATCTCTGTATATCTGATTGTTGTGTACTCGATATGCCTATTCAACGGGAATGTTCCGGTTACTTATACAATTCGTTCTTGCACTTGGTGCTTGTTGCGGATCGATTAATTTGGTCACATGAGTGATGACGTCATAATCGGCCTTGGCCTTTATTAACATTTAACGTTTTGTCCAAGGCTGGTTCTTCTTGATTTGCGATCTTGAGGATCCTGTCCCTCTCTTTTTTAGTTGGTTTTGAGTTCGCTAACCTTAACTATCTTGCTCATTGTCCCTGTCCTTTGTCCTGTTTCAGAGACATGGTTGCCCGTCCTGCGGGAGGTTTTTGAAAAACCGTTTCGTTCCGCACTTGTGCTTCAGCTGCAGTCCCTGTGGACCGTTGCTGAAGTGCGACGTATGTAAGCAGTGGGGGGGAGACCTAATGTCTGAGTTTTTATCTTTGCAGGCAAGGGAGAAGGTGATGGAGGAAGAGAGGAAGAAGAAGAAGGAGGGTTGTAAGAAGGGTAAGAGGAAGGCCTCATCCGCGGTGGATATGGAGGCCTTCAGGTCCGAAATGTTACAAGAGATGCAGAGGACAATAAAGGATTTGGTCCCAGAGTTGCTTCGCGGCATGCTCCCTGGGCCAGCTCCTTTGTTGTCCTCGGCATCTGCTTGCGAGCAGGTGATCCCCGCCTCTGAATCCGGTCTCTTTAGGTCCGGTCCGTTTGTGGATTCAGAGGTGGCCCCTTTGTTGGGGGCAGTCCACGACCCTGGCAGCAGGCATGGCGCCGCGCCGAGGGGCCGTGGACAACGGTTGTTGCTGGGACCCGCGGTCTGCTCATCAGACCCCGGGTATCCGCGCGCCGAAGGTGTCAAAGCCTCCTATGGCACCTTCCCTGGCCAGTCCGGGTTAGCTCTCTTTGCTGACCCGGAGTCTAATCTTTCTGGCCAGGAGGAAGAGGATCTCCTGCTAGGGTCGCCTTCTGAGGATGTGGCCATGGAATACGACGTCTGTGCACCCCTCGCGGGGAATACAGGCGACGTGTTCCGTGGTTCTACTCTCGCAGGAGTAGATTTCACGGTCCAGAAGGTGTCCCCGGGCGGTGCTGTTGACCACGGATACCGCATACCTCGGCTTGCCGATGGTATCGCTGGTGCTGGTCAGGCCCGTGGTAGAGCGGTGTTTACCCCACGCTCTGCCACGGCGCCTGCTCCTGGTCAAGCCGCGGAATTTAGCATGCCTGCTCTCTCGGGCCCGCATGCTTTTCCAGGCTTGCCAGGGGTATCAGCTTACCCGCCGTCGACGTCAACTGCGAGTGCTCTGGAGGAAGACGAAGGCCCTCGTCTAGTAGAGCGCTCGCAGTTAGCCACGGAGGAGGATTGGTCGGACGCTTGCCAGTGGCTGGTAAGTGTTCGGCCCGATCTACCCGTGGAGCTGCCGGCTAGCCAGCGTGACCATAGGCCGTGGTTAGCTGGTAGGCCGGCGGCTACCGCTATGCCATCTCTGCCGCTGGCTGAACATGTCGTGGACATGTTCGAAGCGGCGGAGGCGTCCATTAAGGTTAATGGACGTCTCGCGAAGGCCCCTCGCGAGGTGGCGAAGCGTTGCCGCATCGTGCCCCTGGATTACCAGCGGTACGGTGTGGTGCCGAAGCCAAGCGTTGATGATCGCGCGGCTTTAGGCGAAGATGCGCGGCCGGGCTCCCGTTCTGACACGGGAGTCTTGTGCTCGAACGCGTTGCGTTCGGCGAATGCCGCGCTGCGTGATGCGGAGGAGAGTGGGAGAGCGTCGATTGCCGCTCTGTCCCACGTCTCCCAGCTGCTACAGGGGGTGGTAGCGGCCTCCGCATCACGCCAGCCAAGCCCGGTAACAGTTCAGAGAGCCATTCAGGATGGTATCAACCTGGCTTTGGACTGTTTGACGCGGGCGGTGACCAGAAGTGTCCGGGCGCGGCGCACGTTTGCACTTGACAATCTGTGCCCGTCCCAGGACCTGTATAATAGGCTGCTGCGGACGCCTATGACAGGTCCTGGTCTCTTTGGAGGTGAGGGATGCAGGCACCTCCAGGAGACGGTCACTCTGGTTAACAACCAGAGGGCGCTGCGTGAGCAATTTGAGGTGCTCCGGCGGGAGCGTGTTCGCGCGGCACCCCCTGCGTTTCGTCCTCTGCAGGCTCGAGGTGGTGCTGGCCAGGTTAGAGGCCAGCCACCGTCGCAACGTAGGCCTAGGCCACGGGCGATTCGGCCAGCAGTAAGGGGGGCGCAGGCTCCTCAGCCGCACCCAGCCAGACAGCCGCCCGCGCACCGTGGTGCGCGCGGCGCTGGGCGGGGCGCGCGGGGATCTGGTCGCGGTAATCGGGCCTGATGGCCCGGTTACCGCGGTGGGAACCACTCCGGTGTTTCACGCCGAGAGAACAGTGCCATTTCACATCAAGAGTATACTTACCTCCCTAATACTTTTGATATTGCTAAATATCGGCTTTCACTCAATAAAACACTCAGATTAAAAACAGTTAGGTGCCCCTACTGGGCAGGGAGTCAGAGGTAGTCCGGCGGATGCTCGCCCCACCACCGCGCATGCGCCGACTACCACTTCCTCTTTGCTCATTTATTGGCAAAGGGTTACATGCGGTTTTGTGTTGTCTATACTTTTCTGCGCGTTACCTTGTGTTTTACTCATATTTGACGATTCTTGTTCGTGGGAAGCATGTCGGAAAGGGAGGATTCACCTTTAGAAGGAGCGGGATCTCTTTATCAGGTGACTTCTTTGATATGCTAGCGTGTTTTGTCCCGGTTTAATGTATTTCCGGGACTCGCGCTTACCGTGATTAGCGCCTGTTTGTGTTGGTTTTTTACAACATGGTGCTTCATAAGTCTCATTTCTCTTTGTGTTTTGTCCACAGGTATCACGTAGAAGCTTTGATGGACTTCTCGGCACAAGAGGATATGTTTTCTCTCCACCACGGTTCCATTTCCTACTAATACTGTTAGGTTATCTAACCAAAAGAATATGTTCAGTGAGTTGGAGGCCTGTTATAAAGGTCTTCTCACTTTGCCCTCTTGATCCAATTCCTTTCCCTTCGGTGGAGAGAATGTAGAGGCGTACTATGGTGGAGTTCTCCGGTACATCGCGTTGGATGGTTTGTCTGTACAAGTGTCAGGTATCTAATTATTGATAAACAAAAGGGGAGATAATTTCCCTTTTTGCCAATGCTAGAATTGGAAGGAGTTATCTCTGTATATCTGATTGTTGTGTACTCGATATGCCTATTCAACGGGAATGTTCCGGTTACTTATACAATTCGTTCTTGCACTTGGTGCTTGTTGCGGATCGATTAATTTGGTCACATGAGTGATGACGTCATAATCGGCCTTGGCCTTTATTAACATTTAACGTTTTGTCCAAGGCTGGTTCTTCTTGATTTGCGATCTTGAGGATCCTGTCCCTCTCTTTTTTAGTTGGTTTTGAGTTCGCTAACCTTAACTATCTTGCTCATTGTCCCTGTCCTTTGTCCTGTTTCAGAGACCTGGTTGCCCGTCCTGCGGGAGGTTTTTGAAAAACCGTTTCATTCCGCACTTGTGCTTCAGCTGCAGTCCCTGTGGACCGTTGCTGAAGTGCGACGTATGTAAGCAGTGGGGGGGAGACCTAATGTCTGAGTTTTTATCTTTGCAGGCAAGGGAGAAGGTGATGGAGGAAGAGAGGAAGAAGAAGAAGGAGGGTTGTAAGAAGGGTAAGAGGAAGGCCTCATCCGCGGTGGATATGGAGGCCTTCAGGTCCGAAATGTTACAAGAGATGCAGAGGACAATAAAGGATTTGGTCCCAGAGTTGCTTCGCGGCATGCTCCCTGGGCCAGCTCCTTTGTTGTCCTCGGCATCTGCTTGCGAGCAGGTGATCCCCGCCTCTGAATCCGGTCTCTTTAGGTCCGGTCCGTTTGTGGATTCAGAGGTGGCCCCTTTGTTGGGGGCAGTCCACGACCCTGGCAGCAGGCATGGCGCCGCGCCGAGGGGCCGTGGACAACGGTTGTTGCTGGGACCCGCGGTCTGCTCATCAGACCCCGGGTATCCGCGCGCCGAAGGTGTCAAAGCCTCCTATGGCACCTTCCCTGGCCAGTCCGGGTTAGCTCTCTTTGCTGACCCGGAGTCTAATCTTTCTGGCCAGGAGGAAGAGGATCTCCTGCTAGGGTCGCCTTCTGAGGACGTGGCCATGGAATACGACGTCTGTGCACCCCTCGCGGGGAATACAGGCGACGTGTTCCGTGGTTCTACTCTCGCAGGAGTAGATTTCACGGTCCAGAAGGTGTCCCCGGGCGGTGCTGTTGACCACGGATACCGCATACCTCGGCTTGCCGATGGTATCGCTGGTGCTGGTCAGGCCCGTGGTAGAGCGGTGTTTACCCCACGCTCTGCCACGGCGCCTGCTCCTGGTCAAGCCGCGGAATTTAGCATGCCTGCTCTCTCGGGCCCGCATGCTTTTCCAGGCTTGCCAGGGGTATCAGCTTACCCGCCGTCGACGTCAACTGCGAGTGCTCTGGAGGAAGACGAAGGCCCTCGTCTAGTAGAGCGCTCGCAGTTAGCCACGGAGGAGGATTGGTCGGACGCTTGCCAGTGGCTGGTAAGTGTTCGGCCCGATCTACCCGTGGAGCTGCCGGCTAGCCAGCGTGACCATAGGCCGTGGTTAGCTGGTAGGCCGGCGGCTACCGCTATGCCATCTCTGCCGCTGGCTGAACATGTCGTGGACATGTTCGAAGCGGCGGAGGCGTCCATTAAGGTTAATGGACGTCTCGCGAAGGCCCCTCGCGAGGTGGCGAAGCGTTGCCGCATTGTGCCCCTGGATTACCAGCGGTACGGTGTGGTGCCGAAGCCAAGCGTTGATGATCGCGCGGCTTTAGGCGAAGATGCGCGGCCGGGCTCCCGTTCTGACACGGGAGTCTTGTGCTCGAACGCGTTGCGTTCGGCGAATGCCGCGCTGCGTGATGCGGAGGAGAGTGGGAGAGCGTCGATTGCCGCTCTGTCCCACGTCTCCCAGCTGCTACAGGGGGTGGTAGCGGCCTCCGCATCACGCCAGCCAAGCCCGGTAACAGTTCAGAGAGCCATTCAGGATGGTATCAACCTGGCTTTGGACTGTTTGACGCGGGCGGTGACCAGAAGTGTCCGGGCGCGGCGCACGTTTGCACTTGACAATCTGTGCCCGTCCCAGGACCTGTATAATAGGCTGCTGCGGACGCCTATGACAGGTCCTGGTCTCTTTGGAGGTGAGGGATGCAGGCACCTCCAGGAGACGGTCACTCTGGTTAACAACCAGAGGGCGCTGCGTGAGCAATTTGAGGTGCTCCGGCGGGAGCGTGTTCGCGCGGCACCCCCTGCGTTTCGTCCTCTGCAGGCTCGAGGTGGTGCTGGCCAGGTTAGAGGCCAGCCACCGTCGCAACGTAGGCCTAGGCCACGGGCGATTCGGCCAGCAGTAAGGGGGGCGCAGGCTCCTCAGCCGCACCCAGCCAGACAGCCGCCCGCGCACCGTGGTGCGCGCGGCGCTGGGCGGGGCGCGCGGGGATCTGGTCGCGGTAATCGGGCCTGATGGCCCGGTTACCGCGGTGGGAACCACTCCGGTGTTTCACGCCGAGAGAACAGTGCCATTTCACATCAAGAGTATACTTACCTCCCTAATACTTTTGATATTGCTAAATATCGGCTTTCACTCAATAAAACACTCAGATTAAAAACAGTTAGGTGCCCCTACTGGGCAGGGAGTCAGAGGTAGTCCGGCGGATGCTCGCCCCACCACCGCGCATGCGCCGACTACTACTTCCTCTTTGCTCATTTATTGGCAAAGGGTTACATGCGGTTTTGTGTTGTCTATACTTTTCTGCGCGTTACCTTGTGTTTTACTCATATTTGACGATTCTTGTACGTGGGAAGCATGTCGGAAAGGGAGGATTCACCTTTAGAAGGAGCGGGATCTCTTTATCAGGTGACTTCTTTGATATGCTAGCGTGTTTTGTCCCGGTTTAATGTATTTCCGGGACTCGCGCTTACCGTGATTAGCGCCTGTTTGTGTTGGTTTTTTACAACATGGTGCTTCATAAGTCTCATTTCTCTTTGTGTTTTGTCCACAGGTATCACGTAGAAGCTTTGATGGACTTCTCGGCACAAGAGGATATGTTTTCTCTCCACCACGGTTCCATTTCCTACTAATACTGTTAGGTTATCTAACCAAAAGAATATGTTCAGTGAGTTGGAGGCCTGTTATAAAGGTCTTCTCACTTTGCCCTCTTGATCCAATTCCTTTCCCTTCGGTGGAGAGAATGTAGAGGCGTACTATGGTGGAGTTCTCCGGTACATCGCGTTGGATGGTTTGTCTGTACAAGTGTCAGGTATCTAATTATTGATAAACAAAAGGGGAGATAATTTCCCTTTTTGCCAATGCTAGAATTGGAAGGAGTTATCTCTGTATATCTGATTGTTGTGTACTCGATATGCCTATTCAACGGGAATGTTCCGGTTACTTATACAATTCGTTCTTGCACTTGGTGCTTGTTGCGGATCGATTAATTTGGTCACATGAGTGATGACGTCATAATCGGCCTTGGCCTTTATTAACATTTAACGTTTTGTCCAAGGCTGGTTCTTCTTGATTTGCGATCTTGAGGATCCTGTCCCTCTCTTTTTTAGTTGGTTTTGAGTTCGCTAACCTTAACTATCTTGCTCATTGTCCCTGTCCTTTGTCCTGTTTCAGAGACCTGGTTGCCCGTCCTGCGGGAGGTTTTTGAAAAACCGTTTCGTTCCGCACTTGTGCTTCAGCTGCAGTCCCTGTGGACCGTTGCTGAAGTGCGACGTATGTAAGCAGTGGGGGGGAGACCTAATGTCTGAGTTTTTATCTTTGCAGGCAAGGGAGAAGGTGATGGAGGAAGAGAGGAAGAAGAAGAAGGAGGGTTGTAAGAAGGGTAAGAGGAAGGCCTCATCCGCGGTGGATATGGAGGCCTTCAGGTCCGAAATGTTACAAGAGATGCAGAGGACAATAAAGGATTTGGTCCCAGAGTTGCTTCGCGGCATGCTCCCTGGGCCAGCTCCTTTGTTGTCCTCGGCATCTGCTTGCGAGCAGGTGATCCCCGCCTCTGAATCCGGTCTCTTTAGGTCCGGTCCGTTTGTGGATTCAGAGGTGGCCCCTTTGTTGGGGGCAGTCCACGACCCTGGCAGCAGGCATGGCGCCGCGCCGAGGGGCCGTGGACAACGGTTGTTGCTGGGACCCGCGGTCTGCTCATCAGACCCCGGGTATCCGCGCGCCGAAGGTGTCAAAGCCTCCTATGGCACCTTCCCTGGCCAGTCCGGGTTAGCTCTCTTTGCTGACCCGGAGTCTAATCTTTCTGGCCAGGAGGAAGAGGATCTCCTGCTAGGGTCGCCTTCTGAGGACGTGGCCATGGAATACGACGTCTGTGCACCCCTCGCGGGGAATACAGGCGACGTGTTCCGTGGTTCTACTCTCGCAGGAGTAGATTTCACGGTCCAGAAGGTGTCCCCGGGCGGTGCTGTTGACCACGGATACCGCATACCTCGGCTTGCCGATGGTATCGCTGGTGCTGGTCAGGCCCGTGGTAGAGCGGTGTTTACCCCACGCTCTGCCACGGCGCCTGCTCCTGGTCAAGCCGCGGAATTTAGCATGCCTGCTCTCTCGGGCCCGCATGCTTTTCCAGGCTTGCCAGGGGTATCAGCTTACCCGCCGTCGACGTCAACTGCGAGTGCTCTGGAGGAAGACGAAGGCCCTCGTCTAGTAGAGCGCTCGCAGTTAGCCACGGAGGAGGATTGGTCGGACGCTTGCCAGTGGCTGGTAAGTGTTCGGCCCGATCTACCCGTGGAGCTGCCGGCTAGCCAGCGTGACCATAGGCCGTGGTTAGCTGGTAGGCCGGCGGCTACCGCTATGCCATCTCTGCCGCTGGCTGAACATGTCGTGGACATGTTCGAAGCGGCGGAGGCGTCCATTAAGGTTAATGGACGTCTCGCGAAGGCCCCTCGCGAGGTGGCGAAGCGTTGCCGCATCGTGCCCCTGGATTACCAGCGGTACGGTGTGGTGCCGAAGCCAAGCGTTGATGATCGCGCGGCTTTAGGCGAAGATGCGCGGCCGGGCTCCCGTTCTGACACGGGAGTCTTGTGCTCGAACGCGTTGCGTTCGGCGAATGCCGCGCTGCGTGATGCGGAGGAGAGTGGGAGAGCGTCGATTGCCGCTCTGTCCCACGTCTCCCAGCTGCTACAGGGGGTGGTAGCGGCCTCCGCATCACGCCAGCCAAGCCCGGTAACAGTTCAGAGAGCCATTCAGGATGGTATCAACCTGGCTTTGGACTGTTTGACGCGGGCGGTGACCAGAAGTGTCCGGGCGCGGCGCACGTTTGCACTTGACAATCTGTGCCCGTCCCAGGACCTGTATAATAGGCTGCTGCGGACGCCTATGACAGGTCCTGGTCTCTTTGGAGGTGAGGGATGCAGGCACCTCCAGGAGACGGTCACTCTGGTTAACAACCAGAGGGCGCTGCGTGAGCAATTTGAGGTGCTCCGGCGGGAGCGTGTTCGCGCGGCACCCCCTGCGTTTCGTCCTCTGCAGGCTCGAGGTGGTGCTGGCCAGGTCAGAGGCCAGCCACCGTCGCAACGTAGGCCTAGGCCACGGGCGATTCGGCCAGCAGTAAGGGGGGCGCAGGCTCCTCAGCCGCACCCAGCCAGACAGCCGCCCGCGCACCGTGGTGCGCGCGGCGCTGGGCGGGGCGCGCGGGGATCTGGTCGCGGTAATCGGGCCTGATGGCCCGGTTACCGCGGTGGGAACCACTCCGGTGTTTCACGCCGAGAGAACAGTGCCACTCTGGCACTCCTTATGTCCACCTCTATCCCTAGGTGGACCGGTGGGCGGCCGTTTGGCCGGCCACTTGCCAGAGTGGAAACGGTTGACTCAGGACCGTTTAGTCTTGCGATGGCTTTCAGTCGGGTATCGTCCCGACTGGCTGACAGGCCCGCCATCGCGACTGTCTCTCGCGCCGATCTGGACTCCTATTCCACGGGATCCGGATCAGAGGTTGTGTATAGAGGAGGAAATAAATTCCCTCATACAAAAAGGAGCCATTCAGCCGGCACTAAGGTGCCCGGGCTTTTATTCAACCCTGTTCTTAGTACCAAAAAACACCGGAGGGTGGAGGCCGATTCTCAACCTCAAGCCATTGAACAAGTTCATAGAGACGCCCAGTTTCAAGATGGAGACTGTGCGCTCGGTGTTGGCGGGGTTAGAGCGAGGGATGTGGACAGCGTCAATAGATTTGAAGGATGCTTATTTCCACATTCCCATAGAGAGGAGTTTCCGTCGCTTCCTGAGATTTGCATTTCAGGGCCGGCGGTGGGAATTCAGGGTGTTACCCTTCGGGATTTCCACGGCTCCTCGGGTCTTCACCCGTGTGGTTCTCGCGATCACTGCATACCTCCGCAGGAGAAGCATAGCAGTCCACACGTACATAGACGACTGGCTGTTGAAAGCACACACCCGGGAATCATTGTCAGCCAATCTGGAGATTGTTTTGAAAACTCTCTCGGACTTGGGCTGGATGATCAATTTCCCGAAATCAGAGCTAACTCCATCCCAGAAGTTTGTTTACCTGGGCATGTTCTTCGATCTGGAGACGGGGTATGTGTACCCCACTCAGGAGAGGGTTCAAATACTCATCTCGGTAATACAGTCGGTGTGCGACAGTCGTCATGTCCTGGCACGGGTTTACTTGAGAATGCTGGGCTTGATGGTTTCTTTGGAACCAGTCATTCCGCAGGCCGCCTTGCGCAGGCGCCCGATCCAGTTGTTTCTCATGACACAGTGGACCCAGAGTTCAGGTTCGCTGGACTCGAACGTGTCAGTATTGGCGCCTCTGATTCACCACCTGCAATGGTGGTTGAATACAGAGAATCTCTTGCCGGGGGTTTTGCTAACCCCTCCCCACCCTCAGGTGACTGTGTATACAGATGCATCGATGGAGGGGTGGGGAGCTTGTCTGGAAGAGTCCACAGTATCAGGGCTTTGGGATCTGGATCAGTCCAAGGAACATATCAATCTACTAGAGCTAAGAGCAGTAGTCCTGGGCCTGGAACATTTCTTACAGAAAGTTCAGGGCAAGATTGTTCTAATTCGTTCAGACAACTCAACAGTAGTGACTTACATAAACCGCCAGGGCGGAACGAAGTCGCCCAGTCTCTGTATGATGACATGGAAACTGCTTTGTTGGTGCCTGGATCATGGGATCACCTTGAAAGCAGTTCATATTCCGGGGAGGTTAAATCTGCTAGCAGACTCATTGAGCCGAAGGATGAGTGTTTTACCCACGGAATGGCAACTAAATCAATGTGTGGCGGATCGTCTGTTCGACCATTGGGGGAAACCCAACATAGATTTGTTCGCGATGAAGAAGAATGCGAAGATGACGACGTACGTCTCTCCGATTCCAGACCCAAGCGCTTTCGCAACAGATGCGTTAGCTATCAGCTGGGAGGGAATGTATGCATACGCATTCCCCCCAGCAATCCTGATTCCAAAGGTGCTTCAGAAAATCAGGCAGCAGGAGTGCCAAGTGCTTCTGATCGCCCCGGATTGGCCAAGCCGATCGTGGTATACGGATCTGCTGGACCTTCTGGTCTGCAATCCGGTTCCGCTGCCTCTGATGGACAACCTTATCTTCCAGGGCAAGGCCCTTCACGACAATCCGTCAATGTTCCGATTGACTGCGTGGATGTTGTCAAGGAATCTAGAATTAAGGAGGGCTTTTCTGAGCAAGCGGCCATGTTTATGGCCAAAGCCAGGAGGGGGTCAACCTCCAGAGCATATAATTATAAAATCAACAGATTTGCAGAATGGTGCTCAAAAAGATGTATTGATCCAATGGAATCATCTATTCAGGTAGTGGCTGATTTCCTCTGTCACCTATATGATGCCTATAGCCTCAAGCCTAACTCTATTGCTGGTTATAAGTCAGCTTTAATGACTGTTATTCCTTGCTTGGCTAATAGGGGGAGTGATGAAGTAAGTACATTAAATGTATTAATTAAAGGCATGGGCAATCTAAGACCAAGGAATCCTCCACTGATTCCGTCTTGGAGTTTATCACTGGTGCTCCAGGTACTAGGTGATAAGCCTTTTGAACCACTTAGTTCCATTTCTATGAAAATGTTAACTCTTAAAACTGTATTTTTAATTGCTGCGGCCTCGGCAAGGCGTAGGAGTGAAATTCACGCCTTATCAGCCGAGGTTGACCGGTTTGTGGTTACAGGGGAAGGCCTTAAGCTTCTACCTAGGATTAATTTCTTGTCTAAAAATCAGTCATTGAAATATCCAGGTCAGCCTATTTTTTTGCCATCTTTAACTAGATATGATCCTAATTCTAAAGTATGGTGCCCCGTACGGGCGCTGCTCCGGTACAAACAGCGTACTTCGGAGTGGCGTACCGACCAGTCAGCGTTATGGTTGTCATATATTGAACCCCATGGTAGGGCGTCTAAGGACACCATTTCTAGGTGGATTGTGGAATGTATTCAATTTTGTCACAAATCCGCCACCGGGCGACAGGTTGACGTGGCCAAGGCTCACAGTGTCCGCGGTGTCGTGGCATCCACTGCCCTGTTTAGTGGGGTCCCTGTGGATGATATTATGTCAGTGGCTCAGTGGCACTGTGAGTCAAGTTTTACAGACCATTACCTCCGTGACACCTCTAACCCTCTCGCCTTGTCGATTTTGAAACAATAACCGCTTTATGTTTGTGAAGAGTGCTTCCGCGTTGCTTATATACTTCGCCATTCAGCGACGGTGACAACCACTTGTCGGGACTGTATCATCCTTCTCTACTGGATTCATGATGACAGCTTCCTAGTACAACAAGGTCAGTCTTGTTCATGTGTTGTTCATTGTTTGTATTGTCACGTTACCCAGTGTTATTAATATGGTGATGGTTTATGTGGGTTGTGGTTCTTTAGAGAGAGTATACGAAAATGGAGCCTTTTCGTCTCTGTCCTATAGTACTTGGCACTAGTACGAAGAGAGCGTGTAGGACATTGAGGTCATTTAATCTTCCTCCCAAGGGGGGGGGGGGAGCGCATATGACAAATCGGTCATCTCTCAAACATCTGTTGTGTTATCCGATGGTTTATCAAATCCTGACTGTGTTTTCACACAGTTTCAGACGTAATAAGTGCCTTAAACGCTTGAAAGCGTATAGGGAAGAGCTGGTCTTTTGACCTCGCCTCCCTCCCGCCAGATTCACTTTCGAATTCTGGCAATATCAAAAGTATTAGGGAGGTAAGTATACTCTTGATGTGAAATAAACGAAATCTAGGATTTCTTTTTTCACGAGAGAGTTGATACTTACCTCCCTAGATACTGACCCGGCCTCTCCGCCCCACAGAGGCTCGGTCTTCAGGCTCTTGGTAGTTGCATGTGTTAGCCAATAAATGAGCCAGAGGAAGTAGTAGTCGGCGCATGCGCGGTGGTGGGGCGAGCATCCGCCGGACTACCTCTGACTCCCTGCCCAGTAGGGGCACCTAACTGTTTTTAATCTGAGTGTTTTATTGAGTGAAAGCCGATATTTAGCAATATCAAAAGTATTAGGGAGGTAAGTATCAACTCTCTCGTGAAAAAAGAAATCCTAGATTTCGTTTAATCCTGAGCAATAATCTTTGTTTACAAGAATCCAGTTTGATCATTAACCCTTTAACCCTCGAATTTGTTCAAGAAAATTCTCAATTTTCTCATAGAAAATGTCCATTTGCAGACTAAGAGAAGACTATTTTTGGAAAATTTACCACTGGAGTCAGTCCAGTGATAAATTTTCAAAAAGGTTTTCTCTAGGTCTGCAAATGGACATTTCTCAAGACCACTGTAGAAGCCATTTTTTGCTGATAAAGGGCTAATGCCTGCTAGTTATGACATATATTAACTACCGGTAGTCAGATTTGTCATTGTGTCTACTAAAAGCAGCAAACATGAGGTAGCAACCGTTTTCAGTCAAATTGGTTTGAAAATATTCACCAGTTTGTCTGAATGATAGGCTTGAAGCTGTAATAATGAATGTGTTAACCATTTAAACCCATGAAAATATTTCGGTCTCACTTTCCAGATACGTGTCCCTATACAGAAAAGCTGGTGAATATTTTGAAACTAATTAGACTGTCATAGGCAGCAACAGCTTCCAGTCGATTTATTTTCAAAATATCAAACTGAATTTTCCATACATCATAAATATTGTGTCATTTGTCTCTAAGGGTTAACATACATAGATATATATATATATATATATATATATATATATCATATCTTTTCCTACAGGTGGAACTTGACCGTAAGCTGGATTCAGTGACTAAATCTAAGGTTCATTATAAACAGCAGTGGGGTAAAGCTTTGAAAGAGCTAGCCAGACTCAAGCAGAAAGAACAGGAAGCTGCCAGAGCACATCTCAAGGTACCTGCGACATCATCATATAGAGGGGGCCTATCTGTCACTCAAATATATGACATCATAATCAATTACATCACATGTCATCTGACGTCAAAATCATGACTCTGTCATGTAAATTGAAGTGTGTGTCATTGAGTGTACAAATTGCATGTCTTAGCTTACAATTTGATAAACATTCTGTTGAATATTTTGAAACTAATTTGACTGGGAGCTGTTGCTTTAGGCAACAACAGCCCCAAGTCAAATTAGTTTCAAAATATTCAACAGCTAACCTATATATTTACCTTAAAGTTGCGATTGTGGCAATTCAGATTTCAAAGTATATAAATTGATTACAACACACGTACAAAGTAGGCCGAGCTTACCTAAAAATTGGCAGGGCATAACTCAAGTGGATCCTTTTATCCCCTATCGTTATATTATGACTAGTGCCATGCACATAGGCTGTGATATCAAGGTGTGGTAATGGCTATTCATTACAATAATATTTCTGATGATCTTAGTAAATTTTATGTTAAAGGATGAATTTGTCAAGAATGTCAAAACCTTGACAGGCAGACATATTACACTAGTTGTGAAATGCAACTAAAATGTCAAGCTTTAAAAACTCTATAGAACATAGATATGCTATTGAAATATGAATTAAATCTGTAAGCGTCAAGAATTGCAGCCATGCAATGGACCTTACTAGTTTATCTATCCATCATATGACATCATAATCAACTATGTGACATGTAGAATGATGGCATAATCAATAACATCATGAATGACTTGGATAAGTGCATCACGAATGCATAATTGAAGACGGACTAAGCATTGCTGTACGAATTGTATGTCTTTACTATTTAATAAACATTCTGATGAATATTTTGGAACTAATTTGACTGGGCTTCAGTCAAATTAGTTTTAAAATATTCAGCAGGTTGCCTGTGTAGTTTTCTGGTAAATAATAGTCAGAGCATTCAGGGATCGATCGATCCCAACATGTGCGAGGTGTGGGTGGAGCTTCTTAGCTTGTGATAATGTGACGCATTGTGAGCGATATCGTGAGCCGCTTGACTCATATGAGCATATCAATTATAGAGATCCATTTCTAGCTATGCCCCGCCCATTTATAGCTAAGCTCTGCCCACTTTGGACGATCAATTTTAAAAGTTGAAACCTGAAACCTTTCACATGTTATTTCTGTCAAAGGTTAAGGTCACAACAAGTGGTCCTCGGTTGGTGGTCACCTAATACAACTCATTTGCTATGGTAAATAGGCTTTCTGGTTAAATGACATTGGGTCATTTACCAATCTTATCATCATGATGAACTATATTTTGCAATCAAATGTCAGGCTGTCTCAATTATGGCATTTGCATTTCTGAATAATTTATCAAACAAATTCTACAGTCTAAGCTAACTTCAGCCGGCTTGGTATGTTGACTATATGGGTGGGAACTGGAAGCTCTATTAACCCTCTAACACTCATATCAGCTAAAAATGGCTTCTGCAGTGGTCTTGAGAAATGTCCATTTGCTGACCAAGAGAAGACTATTTTTTGGAAATTTACCACTGGAATGACTGGCTCGATAACCAAGCCAGTCATTCCAGTGGTAAAATTTGAAAAATAGTCTTCTTTTGGTCTGCAAATGGACATTTTTTCATGAGAAACTTGAAATTTTCTTGAACAAATTCAAGGGTTTAAAGGGTTAATAATAGGTTAAAACATCAAAGATTGCGGAGATCCAAGTATCAGAAACCGTGAAAATAGCAATGCAAAATTGGGATTGGTTGCGTGTGTGTTTGTCATAAATCTGGCATGTATGATTGCCATCCTTGGTATTATTGCTTTATATTATTCTTTGTGTATCATAAATCTGGAATGTATGATTGCCAGCCTTGGTATTATTGCTTTATATTATTCTTTGTGTATCATAAATCTGGAATGTATGATTGCCAGCCTTGGTATTATTGCTTGTATATTATTCTTTGTGTGTCATAAATCTGGAATGTATGATTGCCAGCCTTGGTATTATTGCTTGTATATTATTCTTTGTGTATCATAAATCTGGAATGTATGATTGCCATCCTTGGTATTATTGCTTGTATATTATTCTTTGTGTATCATAAATCTGGAATGTATGATTGCCATCCTTGGTATTATTGCTTGTATATTATTCTTTGTGTATCATAAATCTGGAATGTATGATTGCCATCCTTGGTATTATTGCTTGTATATTATTCTTTGTGTATCATAAATCTGGAATGTATGATTGCCATCCTTGGTATTATTGCTTGTATATTATTCTTTGTGTATCATAAATCTGGAATGTATGATTGCCAGCCTTGGTATTATTGCTTGTATATTATTCTTTGTGTGTCATAAATCTGGAATGTATGATTGCCATCCTTGGTATTATTGCTTGTATATTATTCTTTGTGTATCATAAATCTGGAATGTATGATTGCCATCCTTGGTATTATTGCTTGTATATTATTCTTTGTGTATCATAAATCTGGAATGTATGATTGCCATCCTTGGTATTATTGCTTGTATATTATTCTTTGTGTATCATAAATCTGGAATGTATGATTGCCATCCTTGGTATTATTGCTTGTATATTATTCTTTGTGTATCATAAATCTGGAATGTATGATTGCCATCCTTGGTATTATTGCTTGTATATTATTCTTTGTGTATCATAAATCTGGAATGTATGATTGCCATCCTTGGTATTATTGCTTGTATATTATTCTTTGTGTATCATAAATCTGGAATGTATGATTGCCATCCTTGGTATTATTGCTTGTATATTATTCTTTGTGTATCATAAATCTGGAATGTATGATTGCCATCCTTGGTATTATTGCTTGTATATTATTCTTTGTGTATCATAAATCTGGAATGTATGATTGCCATCCTTGGTATTATTGCTTGTATATTATTCTTTGTGTATCATAAATCTGGAATGTATGATTGCCATCCTTGGTATTATTGCTTGTATATTATTCTTTGTGTATCATAAATCTGGTTTGTATGATTGCCAGCCGTGGTATTATTGCTTGTATATTATTCTTTGTGTATCATAAATCTGGCATGTATGATTGCCATCCTTGGTATTATTGCTTGCATATTATTCTTTGTGTATCATAAATCTGGAATGTATGATTGCCATCCTTGGTATTATTGCTTGTATATTATTCTTTGTGTGTCATAAATCTGGAATGTATGATTGCTAGCCTTGGTATTATTGCTTGTATATTATTCTTTGTGTATCATAAATCTGGAATGTATGATTGCCAGCCTTGGTATTATTGCTTGTATATTATTCTTTGTGTATCATAAATCTGGAATGTATGATTGCCAGCCTTGGTATTATTGCTTGTATATTATTCTTTGTGTATCATAAATCTGGAATGTATGATTGCCAGCCTTGGTATTATTGTTTGTATATTATTCTTTGTGTATCATAAATCTGGAATGTATGATTGCCAGCCGTGGTATTATTGTTTGTATATTATTCTTTGTGTATCATAAATCTGGAATGTATGATTGCCAGCCGTGGTATTATTGCTTGTATATT
Organism: Chaetoderma sp. LZ-2023a; assembly: GCA_034401795.1. Taxonomy (NCBI): domain Eukaryota; kingdom Metazoa; phylum Mollusca; class Caudofoveata; order Chaetodermatida; family Chaetodermatidae; genus Chaetoderma; species Chaetoderma sp. LZ-2023a. The sequence continues at coordinate 3,416,055 of CM067360.1, forward strand.
ATTCTTTGTGTATCATAAATCTGGAATGTATGATTGCCATCCTTGGTATTATTGCTTGTATATTATTCTTTGTGTGTCATAAATCTGGAATGTATGATTGCTAGCCTTGGTATTATTGCTTGTATATTATTCTTTGTGTATCATAAATCTGGAATGTATGATTGCCAGCCTTGGTATTATTGCTTGTATATTATTCTTTGTGTATCATAAATCTGGAATGTATGATTGCCAGCCTTGGTATTATTGCTTGTATATTATTCTTTGTGTATCATAAATCTGGAATGTATGATTGCCAGCCTTGGTATTATTGTTTGTATATTATTCTTTGTGTATCATAAATCTGGAATGTATGATTGCCAGCCGTGGTATTATTGTTTGTATATTATTCTTTGTGTATCATAAATCTGGAATGTATGATTGCCAGCCGTGGTATTATTGCTTGTATATTATTCTTTGTGTATCATAAATCTGGAATGTATGATTGCCAGCCTTGGTATTATTGCTTGTATATTATTCTTTGTGTATCATAAATCTGGAATGTATGATTGCCATCCTTGGTATTATTGCTTGTATATTATTCTTTGTGTATCATAAATCTGGAATGTATGATTGCCAGCCTTGGTATTATTGTTTGTATATTATTCTTTGTGTATCATAAATCTGGAATGTATGATTGCCAGCCTTGGTATTATTGCTTGTATATTATTCTTTGTGTATCATAAATCTGGAATGTATGATTGCCAGCCTTGGTATTATTGTTTGTATATTATTCTTTGTGTATCATAAATCTGGAATGTATGATTGCCAGCCTTGGTATTATTGCTTGTATATTATTCTTTGTGTGTCATAAATCTGGAATGTATGATTGCCATCCTTGGTATTATTGCTTGTATATTATTCTTTGTGTATCATAAATCTGGAATGTATGATTGCCATCCTTGGTATTATTGCTTGTATATTATTCTTTGTGTATCATAAATCTGGAATGTATGATTGCCATCCTTGGTATTATTGCTTGTATATTATTCTTTGTGTATCATAAATCTGGAATGTATGATTGCCATCCTTGGTATTATTGCTTGTATATTATTCTTTGTGTATCATAAATCTGGAATGTATGATTGCCATCCTTGGTATTATTGCTTGTATATTATTCTTTGTGTATCATAAATCTGGAATGTATGATTGCCATCCTTGGTATTATTGCTTGTATATTATTCTTTGTGTATCATAAATCTGGAATGTATGATTGCCATCCTTGGTATTATTGCTTGTATATTATTCTTTGTGTATCATAAATCTGGAATGTATGATTGCCATCCTTGGTATTATTGCTTGTATATTATTCTTTGTGTATCATAAATCTGGAATGTATGATTGCCATCCTTGGTATTATTGCTTGTATATTATTCTTTGTGTATCATAAATCTGGAATGTATGATTGCCATCCTTGGTATTATTGCTTGTATATTATTCTTTGTGTATCATAAATCTGGTTTGTATGATTGCCAGCCGTGGTATTATTGCTTGTATATTATTCTTTGTGTATCATAAATCTGGCATGTATGATTGCCATCCTTGGTATTATTGCTTGCATATTATTCTTTGTGTATCATAAATCTGGAATGTATGATTGCCATCCTTGGTATTATTGCTTGTATATTATTCTTTGTGTGTCATAAATCTGGAATGTATGATTGCTAGCCTTGGTATTATTGCTTGTATATTATTCTTTGTGTATCATAAATCTGGAATGTATGATTGCCAGCCTTGGTATTATTGCTTGTATATTATTCTTTGTGTATCATAAATCTGGAATGTATGATTGCCAGCCTTGGTATTATTGCTTGTATATTATTCTTTGTGTATCATAAATCTGGAATGTATGATTGCCAGCCTTGGTATTATTGTTTGTATATTATTCTTTGTGTATCATAAATCTGGAATGTATGATTGCCAGCCGTGGTATTATTGTTTGTATATTATTCTTTGTGTATCATAAATCTGGAATGTATGATTGCCAGCCGTGGTATTATTGCTTGTATATTATTCTTTGTGTATCATAAATCTGGAATGTATGATTGCCAGCCTTGGTATTATTGCTTGTATATTATTCTTTGTGTATCATAAATCTGGAATGTATGATTGCCATCCTTGGTATTATTGCTTGTATATTATTCTTTGTGTGTCATAAATCTGGAATGTATGATTGCCAGCCTTGGTATTATTGCTTGTATATTATTCTTTGTGTATCATAAATCTGGAATGTATGATTGCCAGCCTTGGTATTATTGTTTGTATATTATTCTTTGTGTATCATAAATCTGGAATGTATGATTGCCATCCTTGGTATTATTGCTTGTATATTATTCTTTGTGTATCATAAATCTGGAATGTATGATTGCCAGCCTTGGTATTATTGTTTGTATATTATTCTTTGTGTATCATAAATCTGGAATGTATGATTGCCAGCCTTGGTATTATTGCTTGTATATTATTCTTTGTGTATCATAAATCTGGAATGTATGATTGCCAGCCTTGGTATTATTGCTTGTATATTATTCTTTGTGTATCATAAATCTGGAATGTATGATTGCCAGCCGTGGTATTATTGCTTGTATATTATTCTTTGTGTATCATAATTCTACTTCGAATAATACTTACCAGATGTACTATTATGATAATGTCTATTATCTAGTCTAGCTCAAAATAAACAATTAAAACTCCGCACTCTCCTGGTCCTGCCCATACTGTGTCCGGGAATACCATAGCCGCAGGTACCGAGTCAATTCCCAATCACAGTCAGATTCGTCTATTTTGCGCTTTTTCAAAGTCGTGTTTTTTAGAGTGCTCAAATTTTGCAATTTAAGCAGTTAATCAGTTGTGTTTGTCGATTACATCGCTGGATTCATGGAGGAGCTTGGGAAATCATCACAGGGCCAGGTTGTATCAATCTAGAATTTATACATTCGTGCCATAATGACTGTTTGAAATTTCCTTAAATTGGCACATTTTTTATAATGTTAGCCATTGTTGGAGTCGCTTATGTACCCGTTGACTTTTAGTTTTAATTCGGGTACTCGGTTAATTTTCTCTTGCGACTCGGTTCCTCTAAGATGGATGCGTCCTTGGCCAAGATGGCGGCGCCCATGAATTATGTCGTTCTTGGCTTGGGGTATCCAGGCACTCTGTTGTCGCCGATTTTAGCTCTCGCTTAGTTGTCGAGGGTGTTTGTAGTGATCGGCGATTTATTCTTGGTTATTTAACGTTAGTTAAACGCTAAGTTGTGTTTTTTTTAAAAAATTTCACTCAAAAAAGTTTCAAATATTTCCTGCCTAAGACTTGTTATCATTAAATTGAGAGAAAGTTAATGTGTTTAAGAAATCTTAACTAGCAAGTCTATTGTGCGTATTGCTCGTCATTGCTTGTCATGTGCAGCGTTTTAATTCTTCTCTGTGTTCGCAGAAACCGAAGAACGCGGACTCGTTGTGTCGCAAGTGCAACAGGTTCATGAAGCGGAAGTACCTGGGTCATCATTGTGTGGCGTGCGCTAAGTGTAAGGTCGGGAGCCCTTGTGACGTGTGCGTTAAGTGGTCGTCGGAATTGGTGGCTGAGTTTGACAAGGATCGACGGGCGAGGCTGGAGCGTATCGAGAAGGACAAGGCAGTGAAGCTGCAGCAGGTTTCCTTGTTGGGACTGGAAGGTCGGCTGAATGAGAGGATGGATTCAGCACTGGGCGTATGGGCGGCCCAGTTCAAGGCCATGTTTGACTCGTTGCAGTCCACGGTCCCGTTGAAGCAAGTTGGTGCAGGACAACCATTAGGTGGTCCAGCTAGCTCTGCTGAGGGTCATGCACCTGCCCCTTCTCTGTCCTTGGCTCAAGAGCCGACGATAGAGGAGGAAGATTTGCTGCTGAGGGAAGATTCCGGCATGCCGGATCTTTCAATGACGGCGATGCCTAGTACGTCCCAGGGGTCGCCCTCGGGATTTGTACGGGTTTGCCAGGCGGATGGTGATGTCGACGTTCCGTCGGGCATTTTTCATCCGCGATTTGTGCAACCGGATATGCCGGCGGAGCCGTGGTTTGCGGTTCCGGAGGCTATCCCGGCGGCGTTAGGTGCGGCTCCTATCGGAGTATCAGTGCCAGCCGTGATTGAGGCCGTCGGAGTCCCGGATCCCGTGTTGGAGCCGATGGACTGCGGCGAATCCGTATCTGGCGATTCGTTGGATACTGGTGCCGCTGGTAGTCGCGCTATGGATGCGCTCTGTCCTGGCAGAGACGTATATCGTAGCGTTCAGCAAGGATCGTCGGTGGCCCTCTCATCTAAGGGAGAGAGGGAGGATGAAAACGGAAGTTCTTTGATGGACGATTCCGCTTTCTGCACCGAAGCTGAATGGGTGCAGGTTCTTGGATGGATGACCAATCGTCTCGGGTTGGCATCTGATCTAGGATCTCAGCGCGATCCGGCGATGGAACGGATGTCAGAGCGTGCGGCTAGCGCTCTGTCCAGTGGCTCTTCTGCCATGCCTACACTCCCGCTGGACACGCAAACTTCTGACATGTTGGAAGTTGCGGCATACCGTCTGGTTCAGCCAGACTATGTTTTGCCCAAGGCCCCGAAGGGGATAAGGAGTAGGGTCCGGTTTCCGGAGCAGGCCTATCATCAGTACGCCAGGGTTCCACGGCTTTCCGTTGCGGAACGTGAGGTGCTGAATAGGCCGTTGGCTGGGAAGGCCAAGGGGCGGTCGCGTCCTTTGGTCTCTCAGACCAACAAAGACCCGTTCAATGAGCTCACGCTCATTGAGGATGCGGCTAGGGCAGCCATGGCTGCGCTGTCGCACGGGTGTACCGTCTTGCAGGGTATGCTGGACTGCACGGCGGAAGGCGGACAGGTGCCAGAGGCTGCTCCCGGAGTTGTTCGGGACACCATGCGCCTGTCTCAGGATTGCCTGGCCAGGGTAATCACGAGAACTTTGGCAGAGCGACGGAGAATGGTTCTCGATTGTGTGGAACCAGGACCAGAGATGAGGGCTGCGTTATCTTCTGCGCCTTTCATCGGTCCAGGCTTGTTCGGCGGCTCGGCACGACAAGCGCTCTCTAAGGTTGCGTCAATGGTGGCGGAGCAAGAAGTGGTCGGCAAGTCGTGGAAGTCGACCAAGAGGACTCAGCCGCAACAGTCCTACCGTCAGCATAGGCAGGAGCAGCAGAGACAGCGTCCTAGATCGCCCTTCCGTCCTTCTGGCCGTGATGCCCATAGGCCATCCGGATCGCAAGGACCTGGCCGTTCGTCCGCATACAAGCCCTCTAGTAAGAGGCCGTATGAGGACGACAGGAAGGGTGGCGGTTCGGGCCGAGGCGGCTACCGTAAGGATAGCCGTGGCGGCGGTTCCGGACCGTCATACCACAAGAAGCCGCGGGGCGGCCGTGGGGCTCGTTCCTGACGGGTTTCCGGCGGAACCAATACCGGCGGCTTTGGAAACAAATGGAGTCGAGAATCTTCACCCAAGCGATTTAGCGTCTTGTCGGCTAATCTCGACCGACAACTGTGTGCAGATTCCTTCCGTCGGAGGCAGACTTCAGCTATTCCTAAGCCAATGGGAACAGGTCGTGCGCGACTGTTTAGTCTGTCAGTGGATAAGAAACGGCTACGATCCGGACTGGCTCATCCATCAATCGTTAGTTCCGTTAACCTCGACTCCAATATGGACTCCTATTCCAAGGGAATTAGACCGTCTAGTCGCCATTCAGTCAGAGATAGAATCGCTTTGTCAGAAGAATGCGATTCACCTAGTCACCGATCAGTCATCGCTGGGCTTCTATTCGATCATGTTCCTAGTTCCGAAGCGTACCGGAGGGTGGAGACCAATTCTCAATCTCAAACCGTTGAACAAATTTATTCTTTCTCCCAGATTTCAGATGGAGACGGTAGCAGCGGTAATGACAGGGCTGAGGAAAGGCATGTGGGCGGTATCGATAGATCTGAAGGATGCTTATTTTCATATTCCAATGTCAGTTCCTTTTCAGAAGTACCTGAGATTTGCATTCCAAGACAATGTTTGGGAATTCAATGCTCTTCCCTTCGGCCTGACCACGGCTCCGAGGGTCTTCACCAAGGTGGTTCTCGCCATGACTTCTTTACTTCGCAGGAGAAACATAGCTGTTCACACTTACATAGACGACTGGCTGCTAAAGGCGGGGAATCCAGTCACTCTGCGCAGCAATCTGATAGTAGTCCTAGACTTGTTAAAGAAGCTAGGATGGATTGTGAATCTAGAGAAATCAGAACTGACTCCATCCCAGGAGTTTGTTTATCTGGGAATTTTTTTCAATCTCAGGGACGGCGTAGCTTTTCCGGCGGAGAGCAGAGTCAAAAGCCTGATTGCAGTGTTGGAGTCGGTTTCTCTAGGAGCCTATCTGACGGCGCGTCAATTTCTCAGAATACTGGGTTTGCTAGTATCTCTGGAGAAGGTGGTGCCATATGCGGCACTCAGGCGCAGGCCGATTCAGATGTATTTGATGTCGTTCTGGTCACAGAGAACGGATCCGTTATCTCTGAGAATACCAGTAAAAGAACCATTGATATTCCACCTTCAGTGGTGGTTATCGGAACAGAATCTCCTGCGAGGCGTTCCTCTACAACCTCCTCAACCTCAGATGTCCATATTCACGGATGCATCATTGACAGGTTGGGGAGCGGTATTGGACAATCAGTCAGTGTCAGGGGAATGGGATCGGACCAATGCGCAGAAACATATCAATGTGCTCGAGCTATTAGCGGTGGTATTTGCACTGCAGAAGTTCGAGAGTCTAATTCAAGACAAGATTGTCCTAGTAAGGACAGACAACTCAACAGTGGTGTCTTATTTAAACCGCCAAGGCGGGACGAGATCACCGGAGTTGTGTATGATGGTTTGGAACCTTCTGCTGTGGTGCCAAGAGAGGAATATTATTCTTCGGGCAGCACACATTCCAGGAAGATTGAACATCTTAGCGGATGCTCTCAGTCGAAGGACGGTTTGTCGTCCGACGGAATGGCAGCTCAACCAAGTGGTAGCGGAGGTTCTATTCAAACAATGGGGCAAGCCAAATGTAGACCTATTTGCGATGAATCAAAACGCAAAGATGGTTACTTACGTGTCACCGATCCCGGACCCGTTAGCTCTAGCAGTAGACGCACTGGCGATAAGTTGGAAGGGAATGTACGCGTATGCGTATCCTCCAACAATTCTCATCCCGAAAGTTCTGGCAAAGATAAGAGAGGGGATGTGCCAAGTACTACTGATCGCCCCTTATTGGCCAAGCCGATCATGGTTTACGGATCTGCTGGACCTTCTGGTCTGCAGTCCAATCCCTCTTCCAGACACAAGAGATGTAATCTCTCAGAACAATGGTCTGTACCTTCACGACAGACCAGAAATGTTCAAATTGACTGCATGGATGTTGTCAAGCAGCGTGCAATTGAGGGTGGCTTTTCTGAGCAAGCAGCGAAGTTTGTTGCTTCAGCCAGAAGAGTTTTAACCACAAAGACATATAATTATAGAATCAACAAATTTGCACAGTGGTGTGAGAGAGGAGATATTGATCCCTTTTCTGCATCCGTTCAACACGTAGCAGATTTTATCTGTCATTTATACGAAGTTGACAAACTTGTGCCTTCTACCCTAGCAGCATATAAGTCTGCATTAGCTTCGGTCATTCCTAGTCTCACCATTGAGGGAGTGGAGAATGACACCTTGAATGAAGTTATCAAAGGAATGAGCAATCTGCGACCCAGACAGCCAATTCCTATCCCGTCATGGAATCTATCTCTTGTTCTACAGGTTTTAGGGCATGCTCCTTTTGAACCGATTAGATCTATTGATATTAAACTGTTGACTATTAAATCAGTTTTCTTGGTTGCAGCAGCGTCGGCGAGAAGGAGAAGCGAGATTCATGCGCTTTCTGCCGAACAAGACCGTTTTGTCGTCACGGGTGAAGGTTTAAGATTACTTCCACGTCTTTGTTTCCTGGCAAAGAATCAGTCACTTAAATATCCAGGACAGCCGATCAATTTGCCAAGTTTAACTAGACATGACCCAAATTCTTGTGCTTGGTGTCCTGTCAGATGTCTCAAGATGTATAAGAAACGTACTTCTGAGTGGAGAGACGACCCGAAATCTCTGTGGTTATGTCTCAAAGCTCCCCATTTACGTGCTTCGAAAGATACTATTTCTCGTTGGATAGTTGACGCTATTCAGATGTCGCACAAGATCGCTACAGGAAAGCAGATTGATCGTGCGAATGCCCATGAGGTCCGAGCACTAGCAGCATCTTCGGCCCTTTATAAGGGTGTCTCATTAGAGCAGGTGATGTCTGTAGCACAATGGCATGCCGAGTCGTCATTCACTGATTTCTACCTTCGCGACATCTCCAGCACACTTAACCCAGTAGCCGTCGCCAATTTGTCGAACCTAAACTAAGCCACGTCCGACCACTACTTCGCACACATCACAAAAGTCTTCCGCCTACACTGACCAAGCGCTATGCACATGACTGAGTGCGACCGTGGATTGGGCCTAGCTCCTGTGATGATCAAGAACAGATCGACCACTCAAAAATGGTGATTGTTTACATTAATTAAGTGACTATGAATATGTTTACTTCCAGTCGAAATACCAGACTGAGTAAGTGAATAGTCTGGTACAAGAGTATATTTATCCTCTCATACAGACATGAGACTCATTCCAATTTGAAAATCTATTCGATATACTGATAGTTTTTTTCAAAGATTTGAAGTTGTAGTAGCTTCTTTGCACTCTACTGGACTGCCCTAGCTGAGACTTGGGGCTGACACGGGTCTGGTGGGTGTTGCATCCCCATGGACATCCCTCTGGTTTTGTGCGGACAAAAGAGGGGGGGGGAGCGCGGTCTAGACCATAGAAGTTTAGCACTCTATGAGTCAGATAGCAGAACCCAAGCGTATGCCAGGGTTTTAGTCTCTTCACAACCTTCTCTGTTGGATGGTTGATGAGTGCTGGTTCGAGCCTCACCTCCTCCCACCGGCATTTCCTGGCTGTCGAAATCCGGAGTTTATCATAATAGTACATCTGGTAAGTATTATTCGAAGTAGAATAAAAAAAGCATCCGCTTTTGTTTCTACGAGAATTCTTAATACTTACCAGATGTACTATGGCCCTGCCTCAGCCGCTCCGCTGAGGTGAGGCTGAGCTGCTTTCGCAGTTTGCCAAGGCAAATATAAGACGAATCTGACTGTGATTGGGAATTGACTCGGTACCTGCGGCTATGGTATTCCCGGACACAGTATGGGCAGGACCAGGAGAGTGCGGAGTTTTAATTGTTTATTTTGAGCTAGACTAGATAATAGACATTATCATAATAGTACATCTGGTAAGTATTAAGAATTCTCGTAGAAACAAAAGCGGATGCTTTTTTGAATCTGGAATGTATGATTGGCAGCTGTGGTATTAATGCTTGTATATTATTCTTTGTGTATCATAAATCTGGAATGTATGATTGCCAGCCTTGGTATTATTGCTTGTATATTATTCTTTGTGTATCATAAATCTGGAATGTATGATTGCCATCCTTGGTATTATTGCTTGTATATTATTCTTTGTGTATCATAAATCTGGAATGTATGATTGCCAGCCTTGGTATTATTGCTTGTATATTATTCTTTGTGTATCATAAATCTGGAATGTATGATTGCCATCCTTGGTATTATTGCTTGTATATTATTCTTTGTGTATCATAAATCTGGAATGTATGATTGCCAGCCGTGGTATTATTGCTTGTATATTATTCGTTGTGTATCATAAATCTGGAATGTATGATTGCCAGCCTTGGTATTATTGCTTGTATATTATTCTTTTCACTTCAAGAGATATACTTACCTCCCTAACACTATGATATTTCCCAAATATCGACCTTCACTCAATAACCCCAGATTTAAAAAGATGGGTGCCCCTACTGGGCAGGTAGACAGGTGACAGTCTGCCCGATGCCGGCCCCAACCTCGCGCATGCGCAGACTTACACTGCCTCATTCTTAACTATTGGCCTAAATCACATGCTTACTAACTTGTTTTTGCTTGCTAAGTTTTTGCTCAAATATCTATGGAAAATTGTTTTAAGAGGGTGTTGTACATGTCTGCTCATCATAATCCACCTGAGGCTGTTGCTGGACCAAGTTATCAGGTGAACTCTAGTACAACTTTCGTCTTAATTGCGTCTTAATTACATGGTGTTACCTATTTCCTTGACTCGGTAAATATGTGATAGGCGCCCAGAAAACTGGTATATTATTATCTGGCACCATAAAATACTAATCTCTCTTATGTTTGTGTCCACAGGTTCCTGTCAGGAGGTTTGTACACATCTAAGAGGGTTTGTCTCCACCTTTTCCATATAAATTGTTAGGAAAAAAGACTGCCCAGGATGATATAAGCTTCCATAAGAGCAAGCTTGTCATTCTGCCCTCTGGTCCCTTCCCTCCCTTTATATGTAAGTGAGTGGTGAAGAGGAGTGGTTCATCTGGTGGAGTTTCACGAGCAGGATGCGGTAGTATGCCTTTGCTAAAGATGCAGCTACTCTAGTTATGCTATGTGGCACTCTAATATTTGTAGAAATATTTGTGATTATTTGCTGCCAATATTTTTTGTCATACTGTTTATCTGTATCATTATCATGAGCTATTACTGTGTTCACATCACTGTTTAGTATGCTCTTGTATTTGAATACAATTCATCTTACACCAGGATGTTGTTCATCTGTTTCTATTTATGGAAATTAGGATGTCATAATCAGCCATATTATTATTATTATTATTATTATTAATATCCTCATTGAGGTAGGCTGTTCATCTTTTTTACACCCATCCTGTTATGGCCTGTTGGTGAATTCTCTCTCTTTAAATGGGTTAGTTTATTTAATTTTATAAAACTTATAAAAGAAACTTTAACTCATTGTAGTCATCTTGTCCCTATTTTCAGAAGCATTCTTGTGCCGGTTGTAACCGTTCACTCAAGCTTATGTTTGCTCCTCACCTGTGTGTTAAATGTTCACCTTGCGGTCCATTATTAAAATATGATGTCTGTAAAGAGGGGGGGGGGGGGGGTGTTGTGTGACTTATTCTCTGAATTCTTGTCGTTACAGGCGAAGGATAAGGCATCGGAGGAGGAGGAGAAGTGTATGAACAAGAGTGTAAGTGGTAAGGATAAGAGAAAGGCCTCTGTTTCTTCGCAAATGGAATCTTTCAGTTTAGAGATGATGGGGGAGATGAAAAAGACAATAAAAGATCTGGTTCCAGAGCTGCTTCGCTGCATGCTCCCTGGGCCGGGTGCTCTTCATCTGCCGCCAGGCAGAAAATCCCCACCGCTGATTCTGGTGTCCGTCGTGGTCCATGGGTCGAAAATGTTCCAGAATCAGTGGTGGCTTCAGTTGCCTTGCCAATGGATCCTAGATGATCCTGGCTGGAGGCTTGCCTCATCGGTTGATCTTTGGCTGCGGCCACTGTCCACACCCTAGAGGTACTGCTTCCTCTTACGGTACCTTACCTGGCCAGCCCGTGTTAGTGCATTGCTAGCCCAGAGGCAATCTATCATGGCCAAGAGGAAGGATTTTCTGCGGGGCTCACCCATTGAAGCCATGGACATGGAAATGGACGAACGTGCACCCTTCGCGGGGAGCACCGGCAAACTTTTCCATGGGTCTACTCCCCACAGGGGTAGGCTTCATAGTTCAAGGGGTAGCCCAGGTTGGAGCGGATGACCGCTGTTACCACATACCTCGCCTTGCCCCATGCCCCACACGCTTCCATGGCACCGGCTCCTGGCATAGCCACGGCGCAAAGCATGCCTGGTCTCTCGGGTCCGGATGCTTTCCCTGGCTTGGCAGGTGTATCCACGGCTCCAGCCACATTCACACCTGCGAGTGCTGTAGAGCATGACAAAGGCCTGCGCCTTGTCGAACGCTCACAGGTGGCAACGGAGGAGGACTGGTCTGACGCGTGCCAATGGTTGTTAAATGTCAGGCCAGAACTCAATGTGGAACACTCGGTAAGCCAGCGGGATCAATGCCTGTGGTTGGCTGAAAAGCCGGCAAATATCGCAATGCCATCTCTGCCGTTAGCAGAACATATAGTTGATATGTTCACGGCGGCAGAGACATCTATTAAACCAAATGGACGGCTTGCGAAGGCCCCCTCGATGTGGCAAAGCGATGTATCGTTGCTGGTCAATACCAGAAACACAGTACAGTGTCAAAGCTGAGCGTTGAGGATCATGCAGCGCTTGGTGAAGACACGCAACCAGGCTCCCATTCTGACACGGGAGCGCTGCGCTCAGCAAATTTCACTTCAAGAGTATACTTACCTCCCTAATACTCTTTGATATTGCTAACTATCGGCTTTCACTTAAAGGTCTTGTGAGGACTTGCGGTCGATAACGAGTTTTAATTAATTTTATGGTCTACTACACTATTTAAACACAATAGCGTCACTTTGGAGTGAGAAAAATATGTTAGGCAGCCCAAATAACGAGATTAAATGACGCCTCAATCTGAATCACATCACCACGCGCTGTGACGTCACACCGGGAACGGCGCTGTGAGCTGGGTCAATATTTTTCTGTCTGTGGTACAAAGGTAACATATTTTAAAACGTGCATTTAACTGGATAGACTTCACCTACCATAACATAAATTATGTCAGCTAAGTCTTCAAGAAATAAAAAATCATGATTTTTAAAAATCTATTATGATATTTACTCATTTGTAATGGTTTCATGGATAGCTATAATCGCATAATAATAGGCCTGTAATTACGGTAAACAATGGGCGGTGCTGAAAATCGGCAATATTTCAATGCATGTGACAAATACTCTGTAGTCTATTAGGCCTAATTGCGGATCCATTGCCATTTTTGAAAGGAATGAGTGTACCATTTAATATCTGGGATGGATGGATGTGAGCGTGATGATCGAGGTTGGTGGGAGAGGTTGACGATGGCTATAATTGTACTATTATTCATATCTAAATGTATAGGCTACAGAGTGCAGTTACCACATTTTCTGAAGATTACGAATCTACAATAAGTGTGTCAGTGTGTCTTATGTGAAATTTCCCGTGATTACTGATTAGAATGTAATTGTTTACCTATAAGCTTTTGGGGCAATGTGTTTGTATAATAATAATGTAGAGGCATGTACGGGCCAACACGTAGGTTGGTGTGTGTGTGGGGAGTGGGTGGGGGGGGGTGCATCATGCCTGTGACAACCATATGAACTATATCGTTTTCAAACCAACTTCTTCCATGTATGGAAGTAGCATACGCTCATATTTCAATGTTATGAAAAAGCAAAACTGTAGCGGATGAACAAATTTTAAATAGGTAGGTGAACTGACAGATGTTCAGAGGTCGCTAGCGTATCATCTTTACTTACAGTGCAGCTCATAAATAAGTTTAAATGCTTCCAAAGCAAAAACACAAATATGGTAGTTAGAACCATATGAACATGATACAAGAAACGTTATGTTGAATATTTTGAACACAATTTGGGTTGAAATCCAACCCAATTATGTTCAAAACATTCAGCAGTATATGTTATTTAAGTTGTACTATAAGCGTGCGGACGGCAGTGAAAGCCTCGCTACGCACCTCGACCGCTGCCTAAATTGTAAACAAACCATGTACTGTCAATAATATGTCAATGTAGAATATACGCAAATAGATTAGTTTTGATTAGATTTATATTTACCCGACATTTTAGTTAACTTTAAACACATAACTGGAGTAACTGCTATAGTGCAATCATAAATTTATTCATAAGCCTACACAATGGTAAATTGCGATCGTACGTGCACTGAGCGGTGTAGGCCTACTTAACTATCATTTAAAAAGTTGTGTAGATGCATGCCTATCATATATGCAAAATCTCTGCAGTCAATCCGGAAAGATAACATATATATGCATTTGTAGAATTGTATTCCAAGAAGTGTGTGGGTGGGTTTGATTAAATATAGCCTAATTCACGTACACGAAATCCGATGTTACTGTCACGTCTAACAGGCCTATACGTTAGAATTGTGATATCAGGCACCATGACCATGAGGTCTGTCCTTTAAAGTTTAATCAACAAAAATATCATCAACTTCAATATTATTGAACCTTTGTGCATCTCGAACAATGTAGTGTCCCTGTGTGAACAATGAATTGTCAAAGAATAGGTGCATAGGTGCCTAATACGCGCAGCAGTAGAGAGCCTAGCTTTGCTCCCGAGAGAATAATCTAGACTAATAGGAATTGGTGTCATCCCGGTGTGACGTCACAACTCTACCGGGATACCTAAAAACGTTTAGTTGTCAAGGTGTTTGCCATATGCTTATCTCAGCTTTGGCTGGGCCGATTACAAAAATTAAAAAAGCATTTTGTTCTTCTAGTAAAGGAGAATCTGTATTATGATTGTCAAGTTAATCAGAGCGATCGGGTTAATAAAACACTCAGATTAAGAAAGAAAGGTGCCCCTACTGGGCAGGTAGTCAGAAGTCAGTCTGGCGGATGCCAGCCCCACCACCGCGCATGCGCCGACTAGTACTTCCTCTTTGCTAATTTATTGGCAAAGGGTTCACACATGCTTTCATGCTTAAAGCTTTTCTGAGCTATTTAAGTCCTTAAATCATATATTAGAAGTGTAATATCAACCTGTGGGATATGGCAGAGCGTATTAATTCGCCAGAGGAGCGCCCAGGACCTAGCCATCAGGTGACTTCTAGTATATTTTAGCGAGTTTATCCCGTTGTAATGTGTTTCAGGGACTCGCGTTTATCATGATAAGCGCCTAAAATAACTAGTTTATTTCAAAATGGCGCTATGAAATACTAATCTCTCTTTGTGTTTATGTCCACAGGTATCTACCTATTGTATATGTTGTTTAGGACATCACATCATCAGAGAGTTTGTTTTTTCTCTCCACCAAGGTTCCATTTCCTACTAACATTTTTAGGTTATCTAACCAAAAATCTTTTCCCAGTGAGTTGGAGGCCTCGGATGAAGGTCTCACTTTGCCCTCTTGGTCCACTTCCTTCCCCTTTAAGGTGGAGAGAGTTAAGAGGTCATAATGTTGGTGGAGCGTCCGGTACATCAGATCAGATGGTTTGTCTATGCTAAAGACTCAGGTACTCTAGTTATGATATGAGGCATTTCAATTATATTTGACAATATTTATAAAATCTTACTGCCATTTATCATTGTTTATCTGGTGTTTGTATAGTCTGTATAAACTAACCTGTCTAGTTAGGATGTTCTGGATATGATTACAATTCGTCCTTACACCTGGAGGTTTTGTTTCGGATCGATTTAACTTTTTATTTTTGAAGTTATGACGTCATAATCAGCCTTGCGCCTTACTATCAGTTAAAAGTTTTGTCCAACGCTGATTTATTATTATTATTAGCTTGGGTCTTTATGGCCACTTCCTCCTTGTTTATTTCGTGTTGAGTTCTAATTCAATATCTGTAATACTCATTGTCTTGGTCCTCTGATGTGTTTCAGAGGCCTGGTCCTTCATGTGGACGGTTTATCCTGGATAAATTCTTCCCCCATTTATGCTCCCAGTGCAGCCTATGTGGGCCATTGATTAAATGTGAGATCTGTAAAAAGTGTTGGGGGGGGGGTGGAGCTAATGTCTGAATTTCTATCATAGCAGACCAGGGAGAAGGCTCCAAAGGAGGAGAGGAAAATTAAGAAAGAGGCTTCTGGTAAGAAGGGTAAGAGGAAGGCCTATGGATATGGAGGCCTTCCGTATTGAGATGATGGGAGAGAATTAAAGATTTGGTCCCAGAGTTGCTTCGTGGCATGCTTCCTGGTCCAAATCTTTAGTTGTCCTCTTCATCTGCTCCGGAGCAGATAATCCCCGCCTCTGAATCGGTGGTGGCCCTAATAGAGGGTGAAATCCACGGTAAGAACACTGGCAGCAGGCTTGTCGCGCCGGTTGTTCGTGGTCAGGTGTCGCTGGAACCTGCCTGCTTATCAGGCCAGGATTATCCGCACCCTGCAGGTACCAGTTCCTCCTATGGTACCTCTCTTGGCCAGTCCGGGTTATCATTTCTTGCTGACCTGGAGTCTAATCTTTCGAGCCAGGAAGAAGAGGATTATCTGCTGGGTTCTCCTGGCGCTGTGGCCATGGACATTGACGTACGTGCACCCCTCGCGGGGAACACGGGCGACATTGTCCATGGTACTACTCACGCAGGAGTAGCGGTCACGGCGCAGAAGGTAGCCCGGGCCGGATCTGATGGCCAGTTTTACTGCATACCTCGGCTTGCCAATGGTGTAGCAGGTGCTGGCGAGGGCTGTGGTGTGGCAAAATTTTCCCCACGCAATACCACGGCGCCTGCTCCTGGTCAAGCCAGTCAGTTTGGCATGCCTGTTCTTTCAGGCCCGCATGCTTTCTCTGGCTTGCCAGGCATATCAGTTCCTCCAGCCACATACACACCTGTGATTGCTCAGGAGGATGACGAAGGCCCTCGTCTTGTAGAGCATTCATTCGCAGGTGGCCACGGAGGAAGACTGGTCTGATGCTTGTGTGTGGCTAATCAATGTCAGACTAGATCTTGCCGTGGATCAGTCGGCCAGTCAACGGGACCAGCGCCCGTGGCTGGCAGGAAAACCGACTGTTACCGCTATGCCATCTTTGCCGTTAGCTGATCATATTGTTGATATGTTCACTGCGGAGGAGACGTCCATTAAGGCACATGGCCGTTTTGCGAAGGCCCACCGCGAAGTGGCAAAGCGGTGCCGTATTACAGCTGATCAATATCAGCTATACGGTGTAGTACCGAAGCCAAGCACGGATGACCGTGCTGCGCTGGGTGAAGATACGCGGCCAGGTTCCCGGTCTGACACGGGAGCACTGTGTTCGAACGTTTTGCGTTCGGCTAACACCGTGTTACGTGATGCAGAAGAGAGTTCGATGGCATTTATTTCAGCGCTTTCGCATGTCTCACAGTTGTTACAGGGGATAGTAACGGCATCCGTATTACGTCGGCCTATTCCGGTGACTGTCCAGAGAGCCATCCAGGATGGAATTAACTTGGCTTTGGACTGTTTAACCCGGTCTGTAACCAGGAGTGTCCGGGCGAGGCGCACGTTTGCTCTTGATAACTTGTGCCCATCCCAGGATTTGTATAATAGGCTGCTGCATATGCCTATGACAGGTCCTGGTCTCTGGAGGTGAGGGATGTAAGCATCTCCAGGAGACGGTTACCCTGGTCAATAACCAGAGGGCATTACGTGAGCAATTTGAAGTGCTCCGTAGAGAGCGCATTTGCGCAGCTCCCCCTATGTATCATCCCCTGCAGGCTCGAGGTGGCGGTGGCCAGGTCAGAGGCCAGCCACCAGCGCAGCGTCGGCAACGGCCGCGTGTGCTTCGGCCAGCAGCGAGGGGGGGGCTGCAGGCTCCTCCGCCGCAGCCAGCCAGGCAGCCGCCCGTGCACCGAGGTGCGCATGGTGCGGGCCGTGGTGCGCGAGGATCTGGTCGTGGTAATCGTACCTGACAGGGTGATTACCACTGTAAGTGCTACCCCAGTGCATCTGCACCAGGAGACAGTGCCACTCTTGCGCTCCTTATGTCCACCTCTCCCTAGGTGGACCAGTGGGAGGCCGATTGGCCAACCACATGCAAGAGTGGGAACGGTTGACTCAGGACCGTTTAGTCTTGCGATGGCTTTCAGTCGGGTGTCATCCCGACTGGATAACAGGCCCACCATCACGACTGTCTCTGGTGCCGGTCTGGACTCAAATTTCAAGAGATCCAGATCAGCGGTTGTGTATAGAGGAGGAAATAAATTCCTTCATACACAAGGAAGCAATTCAACCGGCACAAAATTGCCCGGGCTTCTATTCAACCGTGTTCTTGGTAACGAAAAGCACTGGAGGGTGGAGACCAATTCTCAACCTCAAGCCATTGAACAAGTTCATAGACACACCCAGTTTCAAAATGGAAACTGTGAGATCGGTGTTGGCAGGGTTGGAGAGGGGAATGTGGACAGCTTCAATAGATTTGAAGGATGCTTATTTCCACATTCCAATAGCGAGGAGTTTCCGTCGCTTCCTGAGATTTGCATTCCAGGGCAGACAGTGGGAATTCAGGGTGTTACCCTTCGGAATTTCTACGGCTCCTCGGGTCTTCACCAGGGTGGTTCTTGCGATAACAGCATACTTCCGCAGGAGAAGCATAGCAGTCCACACGTACATAGATGACTGGCTGTTAAAAGCACACACCCAGGAAAGTTTATCGGCCAATCTGGAGATTGTTTTGAAGAATTTCCAAAAATCAGAGCTGACTCCATCCCAGAAGTTTGTTTACCTGGGAATGTTCTTGGATCTGGAGATAGGATATGTTTATCCTACTCCGGAGAGGGTACAGATACTCATCTCAGTAATACAGTCAGTGTGCAACAGTCGTCAAGTCCTGGCACAGGTTTATCTAAGAATGCTGGGATTGATGGTTTCTCTGGAACCAGTCATTCCTCAGGCAGCCTTATGGTGGCGGCCGATCCAGTTATTTCTCATGACACAATGGACCCAGAGTACAGGTTCACTGGACTCAAGCGTGTCAGTGTTGGAGCCTCTAATTCATCACCTTCAATGGTGGTTGAAGACAGAGAATCTCCTGGCGGGGGTAATGTTAACCCCTCCTCACCCTCAGTTAACGATGTATACAGATGCATCGATGGAGGGGTGGGGAGCTTGCCTGGAACAATCCACGATATCAGGGCTTTGGAATCTGGAACAGTCAAAGGAACATATCAATCTACTGGAATTACGAGCAGTAGTCCTGGGCCTGGAACATTTCTTACAGAAAGTTCAGGGCAAGAGTGTTCTAATTCGATCAGACAACTCAACAGTAGTGACTTACATAAACCGCCAGGGCGGAACGAAGTCGCCCAGTCTGTATGATGACTTGGAAACTGCTTTGTTGGTGCCTGGATCACAGGGTTACCTTGAAAGCAGTTCATATTCCGGGAAGGTATAATCTTCTAGCAGACTCATTGAGCCGAAGGATGAATGTTTTACCTACGGAATGGCAATCAAATCAATGTGTGGCGGATCGTCGGTTCAACCACTGGGGGAAACCCAACATAGATTTATTCGCAATGAAGAAGAATGCGAAGATGACGATGTACGTCTCTCCGATTCCAGATCCGAGCGCTATCGCAACAGATGCGTTAGCTATCAGTTGATCGGGAATGTATGCATACGCATTCCCTCCAGCAATCCTGATGCCAAAGATTCTTCAGAAAATCAGACAAGAGGAATGCCAAGTGCTTCTGATCACCCCAAATTGGCCAAGCCGATCATGGTATATGGATCTGCTGGACCTTCTGGTCTGCAATGCGTTTCCTCTGCCTCTGATGGACCTGCAAGAACCTTCACAACAATCCGTTAATGTTCCAATTGACTGCGTGGATGTTGTCAAGGAATCTAGAATTAAGGAGGGCTTTTTTGAGCAAGCAGCCATGTTCATGGCAAAAGCCAGGAGGGGGTCAACCTCCAGAGCATATAATTATAAAATCAACAGATTTGCAGAATGGTGCTCAAAAAGATGTATTAATCCAATGGATTCATCTATTCAGGTAGTAGCCGATTTCCTCTGTCACCTGTATGATGCCTATGGCCTCAAGCCTAACTCTATTGCTGGCTATAAGTCAGCTTTAATGTCAGTTATCCCTTGCTTGGCTAGTAGGGGAAGTGATGAAGTAAATACATTAAATACTTTACTCAAAGGCATGGGCAATCTAAGACCAAGGAATCCCCCAGTGATTCCGTCTTGGAGATTATCTGTAGTGCTTCAAGTTCTAGCTGATAAACCCTTTGAATCACTAAGTGCCATTTCTATAAAAATGTTGACGCTTAAAACTGTATTTTTAATTGCTGCATCCTCTGCAAGATGGACAAGCATGGTGTCCCATCCACGCATTAAACAGGTACAAACAATATACACAGGAATGGCGGACAGACCCATCCTCGTTATGGTTGTCTTATATCAAACCCCCATGGCAGGTCTTAAAAAGACACTATATCTAAGTGAATTGTGGAATGTATTCAATTTTGCCACAAATCCGCCACTGGTAAACAAGTTGACTTGGACAAGACTCACAGTGTCCATGGCGTAGTGTCATACAACGCCCTGTTTAATGGGGTGCCGGTGGATGACATTATGTCTGTAGCTCAGTGGCACTGTGAGTCAAGTTTTACCGACAATTACCTCCGTGACACCATTAATCATCTTGCCGTATCGATTTTCAAATGATGCTCAGGTGTATATATTGTAGATAAGTTGCACTTGCTGTCTTCAGACAGCACATTTTAGTTGTGGAAACAACCGCATAATCGTGTATCATTTTTCCTTCACTGAAGTGGACTGGATGGATACAGCTTACATGCATACATGTTGTTACATAATTTATGGTCATGATGTATTACCCTTTTTTAATGAAAAGGTAATGGTACCTGTGTATTATCTAGTTCAAGCGCATTTGACATACGGTCATTACTCTCACCATCGGTCGTGTTATCCGATGTTCAAATCATTGCCTGATTGTGTGTCCCACAATTTCAGATGTTAGTGCTACAGGCGCAAAAACGTACAAGGGATGAGCTGGTATTTTGACCTCGCCTCCCTCTCGCCGAATTCACTGATGAATTCTGGCAATATCATAGTGTTAGGGAGGTAAGTATATCTCTTAAAGTGAAATAAACGAAATCTTGGATTTCTTTTTTCACGAGAGTAGTTATACTTACCTTCTAACATGGACCCGGCCTCTCCGCCACGCAGAGGCTCGGTCTTCAGGCTTGTAAGTTGCATGTGTCGGCCATCAGTCTGCGCATGCATGAGGTTGGGGCTGGCATCCGGCGGACTGTCACCTATCTACCTGCCCCAGTAGGGGCACCTTTCTTTTTAAATTTGGGGTTATTGAGTGAAGGTCAATATTTCAGAAATATCATAGTGTTAGGGAGGTAAGTATAACTACTCTCTCGTGAAAAAAGAAATCCGAGATTTCGTTTATTGTGTATCATAAATCTGGAATGTATGATTGCTATCCTTTGTATTATTGATTGTATTTTATTCTATGTGAATCTAGCGGCAACAGCAGGAACTGGAACATATGCGACTTCGATATCTTGCTGCAGAAGAAAAGGAAGTGATGAAAGATGAGAAAAAAGAGCTGGAAGATATTAAGAATGAATTAAACAGGTCAGTCTTTCCTGTATGTGTAGTTTATTCAGATTACCCCTATAAGCTTATTATAGATTATGCTTAAAAACCTTTTTATGTAACATTTAATTTAGATGAAACAGCATATTTGTGAAAGCCTGGACAGGCATGTACCATACAGAATGTTACATGTTAGAATTGCTTATCATTTAGCAAAAATATGATTGAAATATATTAAATTACAAATGCAAATAAGTTTATATATCTTTAGTATCTAAAGTTGCAAAATGTAGACAGGAATTTGTAAAAGATATATGGGAGGCATATACTATTATCTGTTCCTTGTGCATGTGTGCATGCATGGGTTTGGATGCGTAGGTGGATGGGTGTTTTGCAGTGGGCATCTGAAGAACTTTATTGAGTTTGTGGGTACATGGGTAAAATCTCAAGATTATGGTGGCCAAAATAAGATTATGTTGCATTTCTGGATGATAACTTCTGAATGGATTGTGGTCCAAATGTCAATGGCATTGTGATCCAATGGAAGAATCCAGTTTATCCATCAATCATATGATGTCATAATCAACTGCGTGACGTGTAGGCTGACGTCTTAATCAATTACGTCATGAGTGACGTAGATAAGAGTCATGCATGCTGAATTGATGACAGACTAAACATTGTTGTACAAATTGTATGTCTACTACTTTATAAACCATAGGCAGGAACAGCACCCAGTCAAATTAGTTTCAAAATATTCAACAGCTTACGCGTATAGTTTTCTGGAAATTGATAGGCAGGGAGTTCAGGGATCGATCGATCCCAACACAGATGAAGTGTGGGTGGAGCTTAATTGAAGATGGGCGGGGAATAGCCAAAACTGGATTGATAGTGTCATGTTTCATGATGATCGCTCATGTTTACTTAGGATCTCTTCATCAGTCTTTCCCGGTATTAACACACACACAACTGAACTCATAATGCTAGTTTTCAAAAACCTTATTTTGACAAATTATCATTTGGCAAATTTACATAAGAGGCAACATCTGCTCTTATGTTTTGGGTTACATTAGCAACCTGCAGCTTCAAAGCATCCACTGTCACGATTAAGGTTGTCTGATAGCCTTTGCCTCCTGAAGCAATGCCTGGGAATTAATCCTGAAGGAGATTGTTAGAGACCCCCTATCATGACAGTGGATGCTTCTGAGCAGCAGTATCTTTGTCTGTGAACAGTAATTCCAATATATAATACCATTGTTATATATTGATATCTAATGTATCTTATTTACACTTTTGGAGGATAACCGCTCAACACGTCTAGTGCTGAATGCATTGGTGTAGACAAGATGAGCTTGCCGTGCTTGATCGTATCCCCTCAGCTACATAGGATGATTGGGATAACACTCGTTATCCAACTTGTGCATGATATAATATGCTTGTCGGCTCAACACGTCTAGTGCTGAATGCATTGGTGTAGACAAGATAAGCTTGTCACGCTTGGTTGTGTCCCCTTAGCTACCGAGAATGATTGAGCTAACACCAGTTATCCTGATTGCGTGTGACTGGAATCGCTCATTGACTCAACACGGCTAGTGCTGAATGCATAGGCGTAGGCACCATTGTGTCTGACGCCCGTACTTATTGTGTCACATTACTTGCTTTTCACATTCTATTTCAGGTTGGAGGCGGGGGCGGTGGTGGCCAAGTTACAAATATTTTTTGAACAATTTAGAGCATTGAGAAACTTCGACTGCAGCATATGAAACTTAGACAAAGAATGAAACTTGTGCCTGCTATGCCAGAGCTAATTACATTGCATTACGTCAGCCTCTGGAATTTTATAATAACGCATTGATTGGATGTTAACTGGTCATGTGCTTCTTGCATAGTAGTGGTCTGATCGAGCAGGCATTCAACTTCCTAATAAGGCAATATTGTGTAGAGCATTATGCATAAGCATCATTCCATTGGAATGTTGCTTTAAAACTGAACCTGGTACCCTGCATTATTCTTTGATGGTTAGTGCATGACCCCCTTGTCTTGCAAGGGAGGTAACTCTGAATGCTTTAGTGGCTGGCAGGATGAGTTATCTGTGTGTCTGCTAACTATGTTTAATAGATGTAACAACAATGTGCCTCTAGAGGGCCAAATAACACAATCTATTTTGGAGTCATGATTACGGTGACACCGCTAATGAAATGGGTTTGTTTTGCCAGTTGATAACTCAGGTTCTACTTGAAGAATTTTTATTGCTGCTTGTGTGTGTGTGTGTGCGTGCGTGCATGCGTGTGTGTATTAACCGTCTGACTGCAGAGTATATGCAGATTACATATTCCAGGCAGGTGTTATATCCCTGGACTGGCTAATTATTTTGAAAATAATTTGACTGAAAGTTGTTGGTGGCCACCAACAACTTTTAGTCAAATTGTTTTCAAAATATTTGGCAAGTCCAGATTTTGTACACGTTAAAATTATTTTCTTGTTCCCCGGGATTGAAAAGAGCAGGCACGTGAGACTTAGAAGTGTCTCGGGAATATTTGTAAAATTTTTATTGAAACAATGAGCCATTTATGGTAAGAATTGGGCTTCGAAATATAAGTTTTGCATACATGAACGTCCATTTGTGGCCTAAGAGAAGAATATCTTTTAACCCTTACCAATCTTATGTCAATATTCTATCTTTTAGTGTGTCAATAGCAAAGAAACTGGTGTATATTTTCCAACAATTTTGGTGGACGATGTTGCTGTCTATGACAGCAACATCTTCCACCAAATTTGTTGAAAAATGAACAACAGTTCATCTTTTAATTTAATTTGAAAATCTAGAATTTTAACATCAGAGTGATAAGAGTTAAATGCTTTCCTCTGGAATGACTGTCTCTGTTAAGACGTCAGTCATTCCTGTGATAAGTTTTCTAAAATATTCCTGGATATTTCTCAGGACCATAGGGCAAGCCATTTTAGCCTGCAGCCTAATCATTAATATGATTTAGAGAAATAACAGTGTCTGAATCTCTTTTTGCAGGATGAAACTGTTAGAGGAAGAAAAACAACATTTATCTGAACAAGCCGTCCAATACCAGACAAATCCAGCCGTTATTAATACCAACAGTACCGCAGCATCTCAGTCACAAAATACAGCAAACCTCGATACCACCATAGAGAGTCATATAACGAGGTTAATCGAGGAACGTGACACGTTGCTGCGGACGGGAGTCTACACGCACCAGGATGCTATCATTGCGGAACTTGACAAGCAAATTAAAGAAGCTATATCATTAAAAACCACTAGTTAGCTGATATAGGTTATTGATTGCTCGTGTTTGGCAAGGATGGTGCTACAAGCTGTTGATCTCTTGGAAAATAGCAACAGCTTGTAGCACCAGCATTGTCACAATGAATACCAGTCAATACACGTGTAAACCATTGAACCGTTTCACGACGAAGCCGGCCAAAACCGGCCTCTAGTGGTTTTGTGGAATGTCCATTTGCAGACTAAGGGAAGACTATTTTTGAAAATTTACCACTGGAATGACTGGCTCGATAATCGAGCCAGTCATCCCAGTAGTAAATTTTCAAAAATACTCTTCTCTTGACCTGCAAATTGACATTCAATAAGTAAATAGTTTAACTTTTTGAAAAAATGTAGTCATAATGGGTTAATGCCCAAAACTGATCAGGAGATTCTAAACGTGTTTTGTTCACTGAATGTCCATTTGCAGACTAAGGGAAGACTATTTTTGAAAATTTACCACTGGAATGACTGGCTCGGTTATCGAGCCAGTCATTCCAGTGGTAAATTTTCAAAAATAGTCTTCCCTTAGTCTGCAAATGGACATTTCCCATAGCTGCAGAAAAGTCATTTCTGACGTGCTTGCACATTAAAGAGTTAAGAAATGGCTTAGAGGTGCATATTCACGGCAGAATGAAATAAAATTGTTAAAATTATATGCTTTTAGAGGCTTGAATTGTGTGCCTAGATGTAATGAAATGAAATAAATCTTAGCTCGAGTCCCTAATTTTAATTCACAACTAAACCTATGAAATTTATTTATATGGAATGAAATTATCATATGTTAAGATTTATTTCGTTTTACTACATTGATGTAGTAAATTTAAGCCTCTAACTATATATTTCAACAATTCTATTTTCAAGTATTTTGGTGTGAATACCCACCTTTAAGGAAGCTATGCAAGCATTGATAACAGGTAGCTAATTGGAATAAAAAAATTAAATCTTGTATTTATTCTAAAATATTGGTGCTCCAAGTTGTTGCCATTTTCATACTGTACATGATGAAGTGCAGATGCACTTGACAAGCAGATTATACAACATGTGACTGTTGGAGAGGAGAGGTCTAGATGACATAAGATATTGACATTGTGATGTCGCCTGTATTGGAGTATAGTCATTATACATCCTCATACCATAGAAAGTCAAGAATAATTTGTATTCACACACACACACACGGATGCACACCCACGCACACGTACACGCATACGTGCACACACACACACACACACACACACACACACACACACACACACACACACACACACACACACACACACACACACAATGCACGCACGCACGCACGCACACAACACACGCATGCACATACACAACACACGCATGCACGCATGCACACTCGTACGCACACACGCACCCACACATTTGTTCCTTCCATCATCTGCATGCTTCCTTGAAGATTTGAGATTTTAGTTTCAGTTCCTTACATTAATTTATACTGGGAATAACTTATTGAAAGCTCCTTATTAGTGTTATCATGTATGTGGGAAGAAGCATATTATTTACTAGGTTCGAAAGGTCAAAACATCAACAATGAATGTTGCACAATTACTAAGAGATAAAACTATAATTTTTGTTTTCACATGACAACCTAACGTCTACAAAATGTCTCTTAACTCTCCCCCCCCCCCCCCTCAAATTTGTTGAAGACAATTTCAATTTCCTTACAGAAAATGTCTATTTGCAGATAAAGATAAGAATATTTTTAAACATTTATCACTGGAATGACTGTGTCAGTTAATGAGCCAGTCATTCCATTGGTAAGTTTTCAAAAAAGTCTTCTCTTGGTCTTCAAATGGATATTTTCCAAGATCACTGGCAGAGGCCTTTTTGGCCGGCTTAAGTGTTAAAAATTTAATGGTCACAATCACCAAACTTTGCTAAGAATTCTTTCATTTCTGTTCCATAATAATTCAAGTTCTTCCACTTTCATTCTGATAATATTAACCTGACTTGTCGCTTCCATTTAGCCAAAAGGCGGATTTTCTGTTGCGGGCCAAAACATCAACGGTGAATGTTGCAATTTTCTAAATAATAAAAATTAAATTTTTGTTTCCCCATGATGAGCTATCTTCTATACAAAGTCTCTTACCCTTTAACCCTCAAATTTGTTCAGGAAAATTTCAATTTTCTCATAGTAAATGTCCATTTGCAGATCTGGAAAAGATTATTTGTAAAAATTTACCACTTGGATAATCGGCTCAATTTTTTAGCCAGGAATTCCAGTGCTAAATTGTTAAAAATAATTTTCTCTCAATCTGCAAATGTGCACTTTAGAAGCTATGTTTGGCCGTCTTGAGATTTAACCCTTGCCACTCTGATGTCAAAATATTTTACTTTTCAAATTAAATTAAAGGATGAACTGGTGTTCATTTTTCAACAAATTTGGTGGGAGATGTTTGTTGAAAATCGTACAGCAGTTTATTTGCTATCGAGACAGTAAAAGCTAGAATATTGACATCAGAGTGGTAAGGGTTAATGGGTTAACGCTTGGCTGGAAGGGTGGTGTGGGGACAAATAACCAGTGGGCTGTCTGTCTCAGTTATAAGGATTTATCTTCTGTTTACAGATGTCTACACTAGGAAGATAGTTGTTATTGGTGAGCGCTACAGGAAGTGGATGATGGCTTACGTGCTGCACTTCATGTACAAAAATAGATTAATTATAACATGGAATGTCATCTCTGGATTGTATGTCTGACGTTTGTCCTGACGCCCAGGATCAAAATTAGATGCCTAAACTAGTACCCGCACTCCAGCTCCCATTCACGCATTCTCTAGGATGCTGGTTTTATTTCAGGTTGTTATTGGTAATTTCCCCAGTTTTTACACCAGTACTCATTTATACTCCTGGGTGGAGAGAGGCAAGGAGCGAAAGAGTTTGCTTATGTTGCCAACGACTGTGAGATAGTGCACAAATGATGCGCGAACCAGGTTCTCCGGTTATGTGGTCCTTATGGCTAGCCACTACACCAAGGCACCGCCTCCCTTTGTTTGTGCAAGATTAGTACAACAAAATGGCTTTATATACACAGGCCATGCATTTCTAGTATTGTAGGACACAGGAAGTTAATAACCTTTGGTCGTATATTATCAATTAGGCTATGTTTAGCTGTTGGACTGCTGCAAGCCACCAGACAATAATTTTACTGGTTGTTTTTGTTGACTAGGGAGGCAATGACTTTTAGTCAAACTGTTTTCAAAATATTCAGCTATTTTAACCTTTCAATGGCCAAGCTGGACAAAACCCGTGTCTGGCGTGCTCTTGAGGAATGCTCCTTTGCATGCCAAGTGAAGATGTTCTTTTTACATTTTATGACTGGAATGACTGACTCGGTTATAAAGTCAGCCATTCTGGTGGTAAATTTATCAAAAATCATCTGGCTGTTTACAAATAAACGTTCACAAAGCAAGAATTCCATTTTCTAGACAAAAGCGGGCCAGTAAAGGGTTAAAATTAAGCTCCATGAAAGCACATGTTATTGGAATTCCGGGTGAAATGTGTTAATATTAATCTATTTGTTTCAAGGCCATAAAAGTGCCTATCAGTTCGCTGTGAAATGATCAAAATTAAGGGTAGTCAGTATGAATGCTCCTACTCATAAAAAACAATAAATAATATCATTGAATGAAGTAAATAACCCTCTATAATGTCTGATTTTGTACTTAAAGGTCATCTTTCAACATCAAATCCATTAAAGACTCTCTTCAGAGATGGTCTTGCTCGGCGCAAGCAATAATACCAATAAATACAGACATAGTGTATCTTGATACTTTATTGCGAATAACGAGATTAAAATTATTTATCGCTTTATTCCTTAACCGCCTGACTGCTGAGGTTTTGCAGACGACATTCCAAGGGTTAAATTTCTGGACCTGTTAAATATTTTGTAAACAATTTGACTGAAATTTGTTGGTGGCTAAGCCACCAACAACTTTCAGTCAAATTGTTTTCAAAATATTCAGCGAGTTAAGAGTGTTTGCTCATTAAAGTTATTTAATTCAGTAGATACAATAGTGAAAATATGAGTCCTTGCTTAACCCTTACCACCCTGATGTCAAAATTTTAAATTTTCAAATTAAATTAAAAGATGACTAATGTTCATTTATCAACAAATTTGTTGCTGTCTACTACGACAGCAACATCGTCCACCAAAATTGTTGAAAAATGTACGCCAGTTTCTTTGCTACTGATGCCATAAACGATATAATCTTGACGTCGGAGTGGTAAGAGTTAACACTTCAGTATTAAATGAGATCAGAGATCTGATGAATTGTTAAGTTCATGGTCATGACTGCGTGTGTATGGTAATATATCATAGAAACAAAGCAAGGCATAATTTATCTGGTATCGTATCTCAATTTGCTACACATATTTAAGCAGTTGCTATACATTCTGTAACATGCATAGCTGTATTTGGTATGCAAAATTTGTATGCGATTGCAATTTATCATTGATTTACAAAATTCTATCATTAACCCTTTTAACAACAAATCCCTGAAAAAGTACTTTGTTTACAATGTATATCATATTTTGTTGAATACTTTGAAATCAATATGACTGGAAGCCATTGCTGCCTAATGCAGCCTAATGCAGCTATGGCTTCCAGTCGTATTAATTTCAAAATATTCAACAACTTTCCTATTTGTTTGCTCTGAGATTGAGATACAGGGAATTTATCGGTGAAAGAGTTGATAGCTATACATCTTTGCCGATAGCTATACAATTTATAGTTTGCAAAGCAATACATGCTATGCAAATATCAAATTCTAAATTATGCCCTGCAAAGCCAAAGGCTTTCAGCACTTGTAATATTACGATGGTAATATGTTGCTGTACTTCATGTTGGTGTTGTTCTATTAGATGATAGGGAAATAGCTCTCCATTCGGACAACATGTTCATAGTCAAACTAGTTCTAACCTGTTCAAAACATTTAGATTTCCTTAAGATTGAGATACTTGACTTACTGGGATGTGTTCGTTAATGTCTGTACCAATGTATACCATACAATATGGTCAGGATTGTGAAAGAAAAGCTGAATTTTTGTTTAAGCCATGTCCTGTCTGCAGGCCAAGAGAAGACTATATTTGAAAATTTCGTACTGGAATAACTGGCTCGATTATTGAGCCAGTTATTCCAGTTGTAAATTTTCCAAAATTGTCTTCTCTCGGCCAGCAAATAGACACTTCTCATGGCCACTGCAGGCTTGACCATGAAAAGATTAAATGACTAACCTATTGAGCGCACACACTAGCAAGAGTAATGGTCACTTAACCCTTTTACCGATAAATTCACCGTATCTCAAGCTCATGGCAAACAAACAGGAAAGCTGTTGAATAGCTTTAAATTAATATGACTGAAAGCCATTGGTGCCTTAGGCGGCAATAGCTTTCAGTCATATTAATTTTAAAATATTCATCAGAATATGCTAAACATTGTAAAGGATTTACTTTTTCATGGATTTGTCATTGAAAGGGTTAATGCAAGTGTGGTAACTTGCTATTAGGCTCCTGTAGCAGAGTTCACAAACTATCAGCATGTTATAGTCCTTCCCCTCCAGGTAACATATGTCTGGATACAGCTGATTAACAGCATGTTTCATTCCTTCCCCTCCAGGTAGCATATGTCTGGATACAGCTGATTAACAGCAGGTTATATTCCTTCACCTCCAGGTAACATATGTCTGGATACAGCTGATTAACAGCAGGTTTCATTCCTTCCCCTCCAGGTAGCATATGTCTGGATACAGCAGATTAACAGCAGGTTTCATTCCTTCACCTCCAGGTAACATATGTCTGGATACAGCTGATTAACAGCAGGTTTCATTCCTTCACCTCCAGGTAACATATGTCTGGATACAGCTGATTAACAGCAGGTTTCATTCCTTCACCTCCAGGTAACATATGTCTGGATACAGCTGATTAACAGCAGGTTTCATTCCTTCACCTCCAGGTAACATATGTCTGGATACAGCTGATTAACAGCAGGTTTCATTCCTTCACCTCCAGGTAACATATGTCTGGATACAGCTGATTAACAGCAGGTTATATTCCTTCACCTCCAGCTAACATATGTCTGGATACAGCTGATTAACAGCAGGTTATATTCCTTCACCTCCAGGTAACATATGTCTGGATACAGCGGATTAACAGCAGGTTACATTCCTTCACCTCCAGGTAACATATGTCTGGATACAGCAGATTAACAGCAGGTTTCATTCCTTCCCCTCCAGGTAGCATATGTCTGGATACAGCTGATTAACAGCAGGTTATATTCCTTCACCTCCAGGTAACATATGTCTGGATACAGCTGATTAACAGCAGGTTACATTCCTTCACCTCCAGGTAACATATGTCTGGATACAGCAGATTAACAGCAGGTTTCATTCCTTCCCCTCCAGGTAGCATATGTCTGGATACAGCTGATTAACAGCAGGTTATATTCCTTCACCTCCAGGTAACATATGTCTGGATACAGCAGATTAAACATTTAACCCTTCAGATGCCACTGTTTCAATTTCAAGGCGATTATACAGAAACATATTGAACATTTTGAAACTAATTTTACTGGACCTTAACAGCCGCAGACAGCTCCCATTCTAATTATTGCGTGCATCACTAGATTCAAGCAGTAATACAAGCATTGAATGCTTGTTGTTTTTCTTGTTCTTAAGACATTTTTCAATAACTAGTTTTACTGGGGGTATCTTCTCCAAACTTGGTTGAAAGCTTGCTTGCTTGTGGGGCCCCAAAGACGTATGCCAATTTTTGCGTCAAAAGGTAACAGCTTTCAGCAACATTGTTTTCAAAATGGACACTGCATTTTTTGATAACTCAGGTTGTATTGGAGCAATCTTCTTCAAACTTAGGTGTGAGCTTGCCCATTAGGTCGGAAAGAGGTGTAGCAATTTTGGTGTCAAAAGATAAAATACAACAGTTTTCATCAAGATTGCTTTCAAAATAGACACTTGACCTCGCGTCGGCCCAATTAAAAAATATCAATTTTATCCTTGGTTTCAAAATAGTCAACAGACGTTTCCCTATGTCCTAAAGAATGCGTTGTATCTGCTCTGTGAGAGATACGGTAAGGTTAACCCTTACCACTCTGATGTCACAATTATTACTTTTCAAATTAAATTAAAAGATGAACTGGTGTTTATTTTTCAACAAATTTGGTGGAAAATGGTGCTGTCATAGACAGCAACAGCTTCCACCAAAACTGCTGGGAAATGTACACTAGTTTCTTTGCCATTGACACCGTAAAAGATAGAATAATGGCATCAGTGTGCTAAGGTTTGACAGCAAATACCTGCCATATATTTGTTAGATTAAATATCATTTTAACCCTTAGCACTCTGATGTCAATATTCTATCTTTTACTGCGTCAATATCAAAGAGACTGGTGTACATTTTCCAACAATTTTGGTGGAAGATTTTGCTGTCTACGAGTGGTAAGGGTTAAAACACTGACTACAACTTATAATATTGTGAAATCTGTATAATAACTATTATTTATTTAGATAGAAGAAACAAATTATTACTAATAAAATTTCTATTCAATATACATGTACATCTGAACATGAATCTTTATCTTACTATTACAGCAGAATGAGCACGGGGTTGAGAAAGGTGATGTAAGCCCAGAAATAACGTAACATGTTTCCAAAACAAACTAGAATGTTCTGTTGAGTATTTTGAACACAATTGGATCAGAAGACATTGCTGCCTTCATTGCTGCTTAGAAGGCAGCAATGTCTTCCAATCCAATTATGTTCAAACTATTCAACAGAACATTTCTTACATTGTGTTCAAAATTGTACTAACTAACATGTTTTTGTTTGGTTAACTTATTTCTGATTTGTACTGTACATACAGACTTAATCATATCGTGTTTTGCTGATTGACAGGTTGCTCATACAAGATTATATTAACCCTCTAACGGCCATGCCAGCCAAATACGGCCTCTGCAGTGGTCTGGAGCAATGTCCATTTCTAGGTAAATAGAAGATGATTTTTTTCAAGTTTACCACTGGAACGACTGGCTTGGTACTGAGACAGTCATTCCACTGGTAAATTTTCAAAAATGGCCTACAAATGGACATTGACTAAAAAAAACTATTATTGTCCCGAGAAATTTAGAACCAACAAATCCTTGAAAAAATTAATACTTTTCGAATTAATTTCAAAATCTTCAACAGTTTTCCTGTACGGTGGCTTCGAAAATGAGATATCGGGAATTCATATGTGCAAGAGTTAACAAGTTAAATACCCACTGAGAATATCTGTGTCTCTTATCAATGTAATGGACCGTTCCATTTTTAGCTATGCTCTGCCCATCACTAGCTAAGCTCCACCCACACCTCGCTGTGTTGGGATTGATCGAACCTTGAATGCCCTAACTCAATTTCCTGAAAACTATACAGGGAAGCTGTTGAATATTTTGTAACTAATTTGACTGGGTGCTGTTGCTGTCTATGGCAGCAACAGCGCCCAGTCAAATTAGTTTCAAAATATTTAACAGAATATTTATTAAATAGTAAAGACATACAATTTGTAGAATAACGCATAGTCGGTATTCAAATATGCATTCGTGTCATACTTATCGACGTCATTCATAACATCATTCATTATGATGTCATTCTACATATGCCGTAGTTGATTATGATGTCATATGATGGATGGATACTCTGGAAAGGTAGGTTAGGTATTGTCAGTATGATAGGATGGTCGCGGAGAATATCTGTGTCTCTTATCAATGTAATTGCTTACATAGATGTCAGGGTAGGTATTGTCAGTATGATAGGATGGTCGTAGTGAATATCTGTGTCTCTTATCAATGTAATTGCTTACACAGCCGTCAGGTTAGGTATTGTCAGTATGATAGGATGGTCGCAGAGAATATCTGTGTCTCATCAATGTAATTGCTTACATAGACGTCAGGTTAGGTATTGTCAGTATGATAGGATGGTCGCAGAGAATATCTGTGTCTCTGGAATTGCTTACATAGCCGTCAGGTTAGGTATTGTCAGTATGATAGGATGGTCGCAGAGAATATCTGTGTCTCTTATCAATGTAATTGCTTACATAGACGTCAGGTTAGATATTGTCAGTATGATAGGATGGTCGCAGAGAATATCTGTGTTTCTTATCAATGTAATTGCTTACATAGATGTCAGGTTAGGTATTGTCAGTATGATAGGATGGTCATAGAGAATATCTGTGTCTCAATGTAATTGCTTACATAGACGTCAAGTTAGGAATTGTCAGTATGATAGGATGGTCGTAGAGAATATCTGTGGTTCTTATCAATGTAATTGCTTACATAGACATCGGGTTAGTTATTGCCAGTATGATAGGATGGTCGCAGGGAATATCTGTGTCTCTTATCAATGTAATTGCTTACATAGATGTCAGGGTAGGTATTGTCATTATTATAGTGTTATGTAGGTTTCTTGGTTAAGCCTATAGTGATGGGATGGCTTTCTAACTCCACAGGGTTTCTATAAATCAATGAGAGAAGTCAATTTTCAAATCTTGTAAAATAATAAGTATGTCTTTACTGTTCCAAGCCAAAATTCAATATCTTTCACAGTATAAAATGTACATCTAATAACGCCTTATATTGGCATGCCACAACCCATACAATTAATATTAAATACATTATTCCTATTATTATTCTTATTATTCTTATTATTATTATTATTATTATTATTATTCTTATTATTATTAATTGCTATGGTAACCCAATGTAATCGTTAGATCAATTACCATATAGGTGTAAAGTGTTAAAGTATCAGGTCAAGGACACTATGGGAAACAGTGGGTTAACAATCGATTACTTGCGCTATGGGTTCCAAAGGGTCAATGTATCTAGACAATTACACTATTGGATGTAAGGGGTTAACAATCAGGTTATTTGTACAATGGGGTGCAAATGGTTAAACTTTCAGATCAATTATACAAAGGGGAGCCAAGGGTTAAATTATCTGATCAATTGTACTATGGTGTGCAAAAGGGTTAAACTGCCAGAGCAATTATACAATAGGAAGCAAAGGGTTAAACTATATGGTCCACTTTAATGTGGGACAAAGGGGATGAGTGGGTCTGCTGGGTGGGTCTGTTGCTGGTAAGTTAACTATAATCCAGTTGTGTATTTGCTAATTAGGTGTGGGTCAGGGCGGGTGTGTGAACAATAGGGGATAATATCTGAGTTCTAGAAATATTGAATAAGAGGTGGGTGGGTGGTGGGTCATGGCTCGGCTGGACAGTGGAGTTGGCCATTTTGTGTCAGAAGTCACTCAGGTGTGAAAAATCAATACTTCTGAGTTCTGATTTGGTTTTAACTAATAATATGGAATAATTAACTGTACTGATTCAGATATGCCCACCCCATGGTCATAGTTAAAAGTTAGCTGACATCTACCATAAGATTATTAACCAATTTCATTCTGAACAATTGTTACTTTTAGTTCTTATCCAAATGCATCAGAATTCTGCTGATTATTTTGCAAACTACCAGACTGAAAGTTATCTTAGTTAGACTGCCATAACTTTCAGTCAGATTATTTCCAAAACAACCAACAGGCTTATCATTCATAGGTTCATGTTTCTGGCACCTCAGAATAAAATGGTTAATGTATTTGTCGGCTAAAATGTGCAGGGGAAACTTAGGTGACCTATTCCTTAGGAGAACCACCTGTCTATAATGACCACTTTCTTTCAGGTCCCTTTCCTATATAGCTGGCTACACTATAATAGGATGGTCACAGAGAATATGTGGGTCTCTTATCAATGTAGTTGCTTACATAGACATCAGGTTAGGTATTGTCAGTATGATAGGATGGTTGCAGAGAATATCTGTGTCTCTTATCAATGTACCAGTAATTGCTTACATAGATGTCAGATTAGGTATTGTCAGTATGATAGGATGGTCGCAGAGAATATCTGTCTCTCTTATCAATGTAATTGCTTACATAGCCGTCACATTAGCTATTGTCAGTGATAGGGTGGTCGCAGAAAACATCTGTGTGTCTCATCAATGTAATTGCTTACATAGATGTCAGGTTAGGTATTGTCAGTACGATAGGATGGTCGCAGAGAGTATATGTGTCTCAGTGTGATTGCTTACATAGATGTCAGGTTAGGTATTGTCAGTATGATCGGATGGTCGCAGAGAATATCTGTGTCTCTTATCAATGTAATTGCTTACATAGCCATCAGGTTAGGTATTGTCAGTATGATAGGATGGTCACAGAGAGTATCTGTGTCTCTTATCAATGTAATTGCTTACACAGCCGTCAGGTTAGGTATTGTCAGTATGATAGGATGGTCGTAGAGAATATCTGTGTCTCAGTGTAATTGCTTACATAGACATCAGGTTAGGTATTGCCATTATGATAGGATGGTCGCAGAGAATATCTGTGTTTCTTATCAAGATTCAAGATTCAAGATTCAAAATTATTTATTTTCATATAACACATAGATTTTACATTTACACAACAGGCAGTCCACCAAAGGCTGAGCCTATACAGCGGTGGACCCCTTACATTTAACATAATACACATATAATTCAGTGATAGTTGGATCATGGGTGTATACATTTAAGACAATAGACAATTAAGACGCACGCACGCACGCACGCACGCACGCACGCACGCACACGTGAATGGGGAAAAAACATGCATATCTTGTTTACAATATTATTATTATTATTATTATTATTATTATTATTATTATTATTATTATTATTGTCATATTTAACAATACGGCCTAATTTGTATCAACATTTCTTGGTGCAGCATTATTATTATTATTATTATTATTATTATTATTATTATTATTATTAATTATTATTATTGTCATATATAAAAGTGCGGCCTAATTTGTATCAACATTTCTTGGTGCCTTATTATTAGTATTATTATTATTATTATTATTATTATTATTATTATTATTATTATTATTATTATTATTATTATTATACACAACTGCATCATCCACATCAACAATTACGGATGCATTATTATTATTATTGCAGATGTGTATTTTACATTCTAGTTGTTATCCTGGCAACTGGGTACATACTTGTTTTTGTACTGCCATGGTGGTGACTCCTGCATTCATGTCATTGGTTTGGATTTTTAGTATCTTTCTAAGGTTACTTTTTAAATATTTTGTTTTAAAAGAGCTTTGTGTAAGAATTTGTGTGCGTATGTTTATATCTGTGTTGTTCCAGAGTTGTATTGCTTGGTGGGATGGTTTTTGTGTAGCTGTCATTGTTCTGTAATAGGTTTGGTGTAAGTTATACTTAGTTCGTGTATTGTGCGAGTGTATATCGGAGTTGTTCCTAAAAAGGTTTGATAATGAGGAGGGTAGATTGGCATTATGGTAGTCCCTTAAGATAGTGTATAGTTGGACAGCTCCAATGTCTTCAAGTTTTAGCATTTTTTCGGTTTTAAAGACATCCGGGCCCTCTGCTGGTTGTGCGAATAATTTGATTGCCTGCTTTTGTAGTGATTTTAGATGTGCTAGTTTAGTTTTATGCGTGTTAGTCAATATTACATTGCAATATGTGATATGTGGAAGGATCAGTGTACAATATAGAGTTTTTAGAATATTAGGGGGAAGATATGGCTTAAGTCTGTGCATGATACCAATGTTCTTTGCTACCTTGGATCTAACTATTTCTATATGCTTCTCCCAGGTTAAGCGTTTATCCAGATAGACGCCGAGAAATTTGACATATTGTGCTTCGTGAATTTCTTGATTATTTACATGCATTTTGCGAAGAGCTATTTGTTTTGAATTCTTAGATTTTGTGAAAAGTATATAGTTAGTTTTATCAACATTCAGAGATAATTTATTCACTTTAAACCAGTCTATGATTTTTTTCATTTCATTATTTACATACTTGTATACAGTGTCTATGTCCTTGTGGCTACAAAAGGCATTGGTATCATCTGCGAACAATATTAGCGAGAGGTGATTACATGCTTTGGGTGGGTCATTCATGTAATTGCTTACATAGACGTCAGGATAGGTATTGTCAGTATGATAGGATGGTCGCAGAGACTATCTGTGTCTCTTATCAATGTAATTGCTTACATAGATGTCAGGGTAGGTATTGTCATTATGATAGGATGGTCATAGAGAATATCTGTGTCTCAATGTAATTGCTTACATAGACGTCAAGTTAGGAATTGTCAGTATGATAGGATGGTCGTAGAGAATATGTGTGTCTCTTATCAATGTAATTGCTTACATAGATGTCAAGTTAGGTATTGTCAGTATGATAGGATGGTCGCAGAGAATATCTGTGTCTCTTATCAATATAATTGCTTACATAGATGTCAGATTAGGTATTGCCATTATGATAGGATGGTCGCAGAGAATATCTGTGTCTCTTATCAATAA
Organism: Chaetoderma sp. LZ-2023a; assembly: GCA_034401795.1. Classification (NCBI taxonomy): domain Eukaryota; kingdom Metazoa; phylum Mollusca; class Caudofoveata; order Chaetodermatida; family Chaetodermatidae; genus Chaetoderma; species Chaetoderma sp. LZ-2023a. The sequence goes on from CM067360.1 coordinate 3,453,989, forward strand.
AATTGCTTACATAGATGTCAGATTAGGTATTGTCAGTATGATAGGATGGTCGCAGAGAATATTTGTGTCTCTTATCAATGTAATTGCTTACACAGACGTCAGGTTAGGTATTGTCAGTACGATAGGATGGTCGCAGAGAGTATATGTGTCTCAGTGTGATTGCTTACATAGATGTCAGGTTAGGTATTGTCAGTATGATAGGATGGTCGCAGAGAATATTTGTGTCTCTTATCAATGTAATTGCTTACACAGACGTCAGGTTAGGTATTGTCAGTATGATAGGATGGTCGCAGAGAATATCTGTGTCTCTTATCAATGTAATTGCTTACATAGCCATCAGGTTAGGTATTATCAGTATGATAGGATGGTCGTAGCGAATATTTGTGTCTCAGTGTAATTGCTTACATAGACATCAGGTTAGGTATTGTCAGTATGATAGGATGGTCGCAGAGAATATCTGTGTCTCTTATCAATGTAATTGCTTACATAGCCGTCAGGTTAGGTATTATCAGTATGATAGGATGGTCGCGGAGAATATCTGTGTCTCTTATCAATGTAATTGCTTACATAGCCATCAGGTTAGGTATTATCAGTATGATAGGATGGTCGCAGAGAATATCTGTGTCTCTTATCAATGTAATTGCTTACATAGCCGTCAGGTTAGGTATTATCATTATGATAGGATGGTCGCAGAGAATATCTGTGGTTCTTATCAATGTGATTGCTTACATAGACGTCATGTTAGGTATTGTCAGTATGATAGGATGGTCGCAGAGAATATCTGTGTCTCTTATCAGTGTAATTGCTTACATAGACGTCAGGTTAGGTATTGTCAGTATGATAGGATGGTCGCAGAGAATATCTGTGTCTCAGTGTAATTGCTTACATAGACCTCAGGTTAGGTATTTCCAGTATGATAGGATGGTCGCAGAGAATATCTGTGGTTCTTATCAATGTAATTGCTTACATAGACATCAGGTTAGGTATTGTCAGTATGATAGGATGGTCGCAGAGAATATCTGTGTCTCTTATCAATGTAATTGCTTACATAGACGTCAGGTTAGGTATTATCATTATGATAGGATGGTCGCAGAGAATATCTGTGGTTCTTATCAATGTAATTGCTTACACAGACGTCAGGTTAGGTATTGTCAGTATGATAGGATGGTCGCAGAGAATATCTGTGTCTCTTATCAATGTAATTGCTTACACAGACGTCAGGTTAGGTATTGTCAGTATGATAGGATGGTCGCAGAGAATATCTGTGGTTCTTATCAATGTAATTGCTTACACAGACGTCAGGTTAGGTATTGTCAGTATGATAGGATGGTCGCAGAGAATATCTGTGTCTCAGTGTAATTGCTTACATAGACGTCAGGTTAGATATTGTCAGTATGATAGGATGGTCGCAGAGAATATCTGTGGTTCTTATCAATGTGATTGCTTACATAGACGTCAGGTTAGGTATTGTCAGTATGATAGGATGGTCACAGAGAATATCTGTGTCTCTTATCAATGTAATTGCTTACACAGCCGTCAGGTTAGGTATTGTCAGTATGATGGGATGGTCACAGAGAATATCTGTTCTCTTATCAATGTAATTGTTGACATAGACATTAGGCTAGGTATTGTCAGTATGATAGGATGGTCGCAGAGAATATTTGTTTCTCTTATCAATGTAATTGCTTACATAGCCGTCAGGTTAGGTATTGTCAGTATGATAGGATGGTCGCAGAGAATATATGTGTCTCTTATCAATATAATTGCGTACATAGATGTCAGGTTAGGTATTGTCAGTGTAATAGGATGGTTGTAGAGAGTATCACAGTAAAGGTGGGCTGCGGTATGGACATTATGTCCACATTATGTCCAGAGGTACAGCTAGCTAGCCTGTACAACAAATATGGAAGATGAGTTGTGGGTGGAAGGTGCGGTTAGCACATATGTCACATTATCTTATCATCAGAAGCCAAATGACACTAGACAAAGTATCTGACTTTAGCTGTATTGCCTGTTCGCAGAATAGAGGAATTCATTTCCAGCAATGCCGCATCCGTTTCTATCTATGACCCACCCATTTCTAGCTAATCTCCGCCCACGATTTTTTCCCTATGAACCATGCAGTCCAGGAATCTTAATTTTAAGGTAACTATACAGGTAAGCTGTTGAATATTTTGAAACTAATTTGACTGGAACTATTAGCTCCCAGTTCAATTTATTTCAAGATATTCACCAGAATGTGTATTAAATTCTACATTCATCAAATACACATAATTCAGACACTCGTGAGGGACCATTATTAGCTCACCTGGCCTAAAAGGCCAAGTGAGCTTATGTCGTGGCGACCATCCGTCGTGTGTCCGTCCATCCATCCGTCGTCCATCAACTTTTTCTTTAAACATTTCGAGAATCGGTGGGCTGATTTCAATTATATTTGACAGGAAGCATCCTTACGGCATAGGGATCCAAGTTTGTTCAAACAAAGCCGATCGGCCAATTTGGCCTGTCGCCATCTTGGATTTTAGCCGATTTTAGGAAACTTCTTTAAAATTCTTCCTTTCCGAAACTGCTTGCGGGATCCATTCAAAACTCATGAAATATCATTTAGAGGAACAGCTGAAGCAAGGTTATTTAAGAAAACTATTGATCCAATAGTTTGGCAGCCATCTTGGATGACCTAGTTTTCCCAAAAACGACCTCCAGAACCACTGAAGGGATTGGGCCAAAATTTGGCAGATATGATTAGAGACTAAGGGCCATTAAAGTTTGCTCAAAGCAAGGTTATTCAAGAAAACTATTGATCCAATAGTTTGGCAGCCATCTTGGATGACCTAGTTTCCCCAAAAACGACTTCTCCAGAACCACTGAAGGGATTGGGCCAAAATTTGGCAGATATGATTAGAGACTAAGGGCCGTTAAAGTTTGCTCAAAGAAAGTTGATACGTAAAAAAAACCATGGCCGCCCTGGCCCAATCAAAATGTAGCGTGTTTGGTTACCATTTTGGATTTTTTTTTATTTGATGGATTTTGAAGCCGAAATTAGTGTTATAGATGTTTTTGGGTATGCTGATTTCAAATTTGCCTCTTTCGAAACTGTCGGATAAACGGTTTGGCGGCCATCTTGGATTGTTTTCTGCCCAATACTTCCATACTAAAGCAATGGGAAATTTAAAATGTCTTCTCGAGAACCACTGGGCCGATTTCAATTATATGTGGCAGGAAGCATCTTTAGGGCATATGGATCCATGTTTGTTCAAACGAAGCCGATCAGCCAATTTGGCCGTCAGCCATAAAAGCCTACTCCTCAATAACCACTGGGTCGATTTCAATCAAACTCAGTTGGAAGAACCCTAGCATAGTATGCTTCAGAAATCTTATACAGAATTTTGATTGGTCCATTTTTTTCGGTGGCCATCTTGAATTTTTGAAAAAATGGGGGGAAATCATTTTAAAACGCTACTCTTCATTAACTGCTTGAGCAATTTAACCCGGCCTTGGCTGGAAGGATACTAGGCTGGTAAAGTTCAGAACTTGTATACAGAATTTTGATTGGTCAATATTTCATGCAACCATCTTGGATTTTCTGAAAAAACCCGCTTGAACGAGGTCAAGCAAACTCGGCTGGAAGGACCCTAAAGTGGTATGCTTCAGAGCTTGTATACAGAATTTTAATTGGTCAATTTGTTCGGTGTCCATCTTGAATTTTCCGAAAAAATGGCTGATAATCGTTTAAAATGTTGCTCGTCATTAACTGCTTGAGCGATTTCAACCAGAGTGGCTCGGACGAGCCTAGGGCGGTAGGTTTCAGCACTTGTATACAGAATTTTGATTGTTTAATTTTTCCGGCAGCCATCTTGGATTTTCTGAATATTTTGTGAAATCAGTTAAACGGCTACTCATTAACTGCTTGGCTGATTCAACCAAACTCGGCTGAAAGAACCCTAGGACGGTACGCTTCAGAACGCGTATGCAGAATTTGACGGCTTGATTTTGATGGTGTCCATCTTCGATTTCCCGAAAAATGGGAATTTGTATAAAATGCTACTCATTAATCGCTTGAGCAATTTCAACCAAATTTGGCTGGAATGATCCTATTGTCGTAGCCTCTAGATGTTCTATTCAGAATTTTGATAGGTCAATGTTTTGGCAGCCATCTCTGATTTTCTGAAAGTTTTCCAGAACCATTTAAAAATGGTACTCCTTCAATCAATAGCTCGTTGTCAACAAAACTTGGGTGGAACGATCTTATAACTGAAGGCTTCAACATATTAAACGAGAATCTTTATTGGTGAATTAATTTATATGGCCATCTGGGATTTTCCAAAAATCCGCCATCATGTCTATTTAAATGCAAATGGTTTAACTGCCAATGGTCAAGATGTGCGCCATAGGCCCTTGGCCCGGCTCTTGTTACATTCCTGGTGGACCTCCATCATTATGTATTTGATTGTGACGTCAGCTAACAAATGACATATTTGATTATGACATTAGGTACTCGAGTGACATATTATATCCCTCCATTTTGTATTATGTTTGGCAGTATATCTGATTGATAGCCATATATTACCCATTTAACCCTTCAAATTCCGTGTCTAAATTTCATACACGAAGGCTGTTGAATATTTTAAATCTAATTAGACTGGAACGTGGCGGCAACAGCTCCTAGTCAAATTAGTTTCAAAATATTCAGCAGGATATTCCCTAAGTCATAACAAATTTGTCGTTTCTGTTCAACCATATAGACATAGTTTTCAGTCAATTGAGTTTCAAAATATTCAATATAATATCGCATACATTGTAAAGAATGTGTTGCCTTTGACCTAGTTTTCGTGAAAACAACTACAGAACCGCTGTACGGCTCGGCTGAAATTTGGGAGATACGCTTTGCCCGTGAAGGGGTCAATCAGTGATTTTTTTGATTAAATAGTAGACATACAATTCGTACAACAACGCTTAGCCCGTCACCAATTATGCGTTCGTAAGATACTTATCAACATCATTCATGACGTAATTGATTATAACGTCACCCTACACGTCACGTATTTGATTTTGACGTCATGTGATGGATAAACTGAAAAGGTCCATTGTTTTAACTACCTCCCTGTTGAATTTCTGCAAACTACATTCTCCATCTTAATGGCCCTTAGTCCCTAATCATATCTACCAAATTTCAGCCAACCCATTCAGCGGTTCTGCAGAAGTCATTTTCACGAAAAGTTTTGTCCTAATATATCGAGTGACATGATTCAGAAATATAAGAGCATATGGAGTTGAGCCAAAGCGTTAAGCAACAACGATGATAGCAGAAAACATGCTGAAACGGAACCAATGGATGAACACAGGTTTAGCTATGCCCCGCCCATTCCTAGCTCAGCTACTCCCACGCTTTGCCCATGTTAGGATCAATCAGTGATCAAACTGGCCAAATCTGACATCTCCAGTGCTCTTCTGGCATGTCCATCTGTATGCCAAGACAAGAAATTGGAATGACTTGCTCGATCCCAGTTATAAATTTTCAAAAATAGTCTTCTCTTGGTTTGAATATGGGCATTTAGTAAGCAAAAAACTATTGACAAATAGTGACCACGGACTGACCTGCTATAGGATACACGCCTCTTTGGGACAAAAAGTGACCATGGACTGACCTGCTATAGGATACACATCTCTGTGACAAATAGTGACCATGTACTGACCTGCTATAGGATATACATCTCTTTGGGCCAAATAGTGACCATGGACTGACCTGCTCTAGAATGCACGTCTCTGTGACAAATAGTTACCATGGACTGACCTGCTATAGGATGCACGTCTCTGTGACAAATAGTGACCATGGACTGGCCTGCTATAGGATGCACGTCTCTTTGGGCCAAATAGTGGCCATCGACGGACCTGCGAGAGGATATACGCCTCTGGGCCAAAACAATCCAGCTCAGAAATAACTTAATATGTTTCCGAAACAAAATAATTTCTTACATCGTGTTCAAATTTGTATTTGTACTAACTAACTAACTAACTAACTAACTAACTAACTAACTAACTAACTAACTAACTAACTAACTAACTAACTAACTAACTAACTAACTAACTAACTAACTAACTAACACGTTTCTGTTTGTATTTTGGAAACATGTTAACTTATATATGAGTTGTCGTGTAGATGCTCGTTTACATGATGCTGGTGCAAAAGGCAGGTGGCCTCATGAGCATTATGGCACGAATGACTCGATTTAGTCCGTCTTTAACGCTTAATAGTCCGGCAAGTTGTACGGATTGTATGTCTACCGTTTAATAAACATTCTGTTGAATATTTCGAAACTAATTTGACTGGGCCATAGGCAGCAACAGCACCCAGTCAAATTAGTTTCAAAATATTTAACAGTTTGCCTGTATGGTTTTCTAGAAATTGATAGTCAGAGAGTTCAGGAATCGATCGATCCCAACACGAGCGAGGTGTCGGTGGAACTAGCTAGAGATGGGCGGGACATGGCTAAAACTGGAACAGTCCATAGCTGCGATATGTGGCTTTGTTAAAATGTGGCTGGCACACAGATATACATGTACCAGCTACACATCTTGGAGATAATATACCATAGCTGCACAAAATAGTCATGTATGATGGACAAACTTCATTTCTATAACTGCATTAGCGTGTCAATCATACATAATAACATACACACGTTTTCTATCAACATAGATAAAGAATATGTCTGTGTCTGAACAGAAGTGTACAACTTTGTGGACTTTTTCACTGTGATTGTCTAATATTGGGAAATTGTTATTGTATAATTATTATAATTAGCCCACTTGGCCAGAATAGCCAAGTGAGCAATGCCATTTGTGACCAATGTTGTTCGTCAACTTGTACTTGTAAACTTATCCTCTTAAACCACTTGCCAGATTTTAACCAAATTTTTCTGGAAGTGCTTCAGAAATTAAAAATTTTGATTGATTGAATTTTGGACAGGATTTGGCAAAATAACTTAATCAGAGGCCAGATTTCAACGAAACTTGGAACAATCCTATGGTAGTAGGCTTCAACACTTAAAATGACAATTTTGATTTGTTGATTCTTCCGGTGACCGTTTGTGGATTTTCCAGAAAAATGTGCGGAAATCCTTTAAAACGTATCTCTTAAACTGCTTGGCAGATTTAAACCAAATTTGGCTGGGAAGGATCTTATTGTGGTAGGCTCCAGAACTCCTATTCAGACTTTTTTGGCGGCCATCTTGAATTTTCTGAAAACTTTTTCAAAAATCCTTTAAAATTCATGTTTCGATATGAACAAGACTGGTGGACCGATCATAGTGTGCTAGACTTTAACATTTCTAAACACGAATTTGGAATGGTAATTCTTTTAACTGACATTTTCGAGTTCCAAAACTGTCCAGGAAACCGTTTTACTCCTACAATTCCTGGCCACAATTTGTTCTTTTAAATCTAAATTTTCTGTCTTTTTGCACGCATATCTACACACGCACGCACTCATGCGTACACACACGCACGCACTCATGCGTACACACACGCACGCACTCATGCGTACACACACGCACGCACTCATGCGTACACACACGCACGCACTCATGCGTACACGCACGCACGCCAATTAAACAACATAAGCGGTTCGACGTTCCCTTTTTGGCAGCGATCCTCGCTCAGGCAAACCATATAAAAGTTTGTTCCAGAACATTTTGTCATTTCTCTTTAGATAAGTGTGTGTTTTCAAATATGCCTGTAACGTTCTGTCTAAACTCTTCTGATCTACTTCTTCCCACAGAATAAGCAAAAGTCTGTACCTTTTTTCCTGAAAGATTTGTTCATGAGCAGTTCTGAATTCATACATTCCATAATCACTATTTATAAAATCAGGAGAAATATTCACGACAGTACACACACTTTTCTCCACCGCATGCACAATATTCTCAGCAATGGGGCTGCCCAGTTGAAAGTGTTGATAATGTAGACATAGTTTGAATGGCGGATTTTGTTTCTCCAAAAATGGCACAAGGCTCTGCGTAACCCACTCGCTTGCATCATGATCACTGAAACTCACAAACACGTCATATGGTTTTTCTAGTGTTTCTTGATGGTGCTGTTGGATCTTGTCAAATGGATGCCACTTGTATCTAACATAAAGTAGTACCTTTATTTCGTAGCGATAAATGCATGCTAGTATCAGCAAAATCACCATTATGAAGGCAAGAATACCAAGACAAACTGCCAGGGTGATATACATTGGTGGATTGCAGCTTAGTTTCTCTTTGGTGACGTATATAATGGGCAAAGATTTGACGGGGTCATTGCTGCACAATACATCACTGACATCGCTGACTATGTTTCTATTGTCACTTAGCCAATTTGCAAACCAAATATCATCACATGTACATCTCCATGGGCTTCCGGACAAATAGATACGCTCAACAGCACTACTTTTGCTCACTACTAAATCCAGTAAGGTTTGGGGTAACCATTTTAGATTGTTATGGCGAAGGTCGATAAACTTGGAATTTTGAAGTGCAGGAAACACATTATTGTCCACCGATCGTAGGTTGCTGTGAGAGAGATTCAATCCCTTTATCACTAGTAAGTAAGTCCTAAATTCTAAGTGAGTAATGTGTGAGTTACTCAGGTCTAAGACAATGGATTGACTGTTAGGAGCATGGCAAGGAAGATACTTTTTTAAAAACCTACTACACTGTATATTAACTACGTTTGTGGTGATATTTTTCAGACAACGACATGAATTAGGACAATTGTCTACTACAGGACAACTGTGTTTGAAATTAACTGTTGTGATCTGGTTTCCATGTAAATACCATGGTGACTCACAGTAGAGATCATAAGCATCTTTGATGTGTGGTGTGGAGCCAGATTTGTGAATATAGAGGAAATCATTGATGGAACAATCACACTTGTACCTGTTCCACGAAGCAAGAATTTCAAACTTTGTACCCATAGTTTTCACGCCTTGACTGTATGGTACTGTGATGAGATGATTGAAACGAAGATCAATTACGATATCATTCAGTGATTGCACGGGCCCATTTCTCTCATTAAATCTGGAAAGCTTATTATGACTGACATTCAATAGTTTTAAAACTGGCAAGAAGTGCAGCGCTTTAGGTTCTATGCTCATAATTGTATTGTAGCTCAGATCTAGACTATATAAAAACCTTACACCTTCGTCATTAAGTGAATCAAACTGTATAGTGGACAGATTATTATTACTGAGATCTAAGTTCTGGAGCTGTGACGCCTGAAAGAAGTCCAGTGACTCGAGTCCATTTCCACTTAAGTCTAGAACTAATGTATTGAACACAACAGCCGGTGTTTGCTGGAATGCTCGAATCCTATTTCTGGCTAAAGATACAAAACCAGGTACTTTATTCGATCCAAATACACAACTAGGGGCATTTGCAAGCATATTTCCCGCCAAATTGAGAGTTTCGATAATAGAAGATGAATTATCGACAAAACACTGATAGCGTTCGAGTAAGTTATTCTGCATGTCTATATACAACAAGCTAGGTGCGTTGAAATCTTTCCATGTATCGGGCAGTGCTCTCAGTTGAGTATCCGTAACTGTGAAGAATGAAAGTGTTGGTAAAGAGCGCAGCTTAATTTTCTCCAACCAGTCTGAGCTAATATTTCTGAATTCCATCAACCAGATGGGAAAACCATCTGGTATCGTAAATATTTGATGCCTTGTTGTAATATTACAATTCCTCATGCTTAGCCAGAATAAATGCTGATCAGGAATCCATTTGTCCCACGTCAGAGTCACATCTCCCAGGCAGCTTACATCAAGTACTATACTCATATCATACACCGGATGAATCCCTCCCTGAACAACATCTTCAATACGTATATCCGCAGATTGTTTGCTGAATTCACACTCCATCATTACAAAGTAGACTATGATGTCCAAAGATGGCCTGAGCTTAAAGATATTACGAGCCTGCTCTAATCCTTCATCTACCATGTCGGCTCTGAGATGCACTCCCATATTTTGCAGGTATCGGTGAAAAGTAATTTGGATTAATTCGCTGCTTTTTCTTCCTAATTCCGTGCATTTACAGCCTGGATAACAGCTAGCTTGTGGTTGTATTGTAGTTGCACTTGATGGCTTCGTACTGGTAGCGTCCAGAGGCGATTCAGATGCTTGTGAGACTGTTCTCGGTACAGACATGCTCAATGTCGTTGATGCGCTCTGCAAGACTGTTCGCGGTACAGACATGCTCAATATCGTTGATGCACTCATGACGCTAGTTATCGAGGAGGATCCTATAACTGGGTTACTAGGTGCTGATGTGTCATTAAAACTTAGTGATGATGGTGGTCTGCTAGGTGGTGATGGGTCATAAGAACTTAGTGATGATGGTTGCTTGCTAGATGTTGATGTCAGATAAGAACCTAGTGATGATGGTGGCTTGCTAGATGCTGATGTGTCATAAGAACTTAGTGATGATGGTGGCCTGCTAGGTGCTGATGTGTCATAAGAACTTAGTGATGACGGTGGCTTGCTAGATGTTGATGTCAGATAGGGTCTTAGTGATGACGGTGATTTGTTAGATACTGATGTCAGAGAGGAACTTAGTGTTGACGGTGGTTTGCTAGATGCTGCTGTCAGATAGGAACTTAGTGTTGACGGTGGCTTGTTATATGATGTTGCCAGATAGGAACTTAGTGATGATGGTCTGGTGGTACTTTGTGATGAAAAATGTGTGTTAGAAGATGGTGATGTTGTCTTAGTAAGAATTTGTGTGTATGGTGCACTTGTAGTGGATGATGACAACAGTGATGCTGTATTAGCCATTGGTAATTTAGAGTTTGCAATGGGTGTGGCGCGTGTCAGCTCAGAAAGGCTTGATATTGATGATGGTTTGGCTGGTTGATAAGGGCTGCGTGTTGTGTCCGGCAAGATTTCTAAGATTGATGCACGTTGCGGTATATTTGTTGATTTTCCCTCACTTGTGATCAATGATGAGACCCTATCTGTCTCATCTGTAGAATGACTTACATGTGTTTCAGACGTGTTGTTGAAAGTTGATGCTTGTGTGGTGAAGATTGTTCCTTGGTTGATCCCAGTGTTTAGAGAATGGTCACTAGTTTTATCCTTCCACAATGCTACTTGTGTGAATGATGTGTTTAGTAAATCAGTTACATCTTCAGTAGTAATGTTTATACTCTCCACGATTATAAACCCGGTCAGCAACAACAGCAGAATACTTGAATACAGCCAGTAGCCCATCCTTAGCAAACAGATCTGTAAAAGCAAATAATATAAAGTGTATTGTACAATGTCAGTGAAATATGATTTATTAGCCATGCAATAATACTATCATCCTCGGTGCTATGAATAGTTATAAATCTGTTTGATTGAAACAATAGCTTTCAGTCAACTGAAATTAATTCCAAAATTACTATTTGTTAGATTTTATTTTCTCCTCTTTGCCGTATCAGTGGGATATAGAGTTTAAGTCATCATTTATTTTAATTACTATATTAAAAGATACGGATAATAGATAAGATATAGGATATTTGTTAGTTCACGTGCACAACAAAATAGAAGTCTGCAGACACAATTATGGTTGATAATATTTTTCACATCATATTTGAATCTACTGTACATCCTGGTTGGTAAAATTCCCAGGCAAAAAGCATAGTATTGCTGTTGAATTCAGTTATTCGAGATTTTCACGATATCGAAACATATATATATATATATTGGATTGAGTCCTGAAAAATTACTATCTGTTTGTCTTGTTGTATTACAGAAAATGATAAAAACTGATTAGAAAATTAAAATCTAGATGCTATTTTCAATGACTTATTAAGCATGGTCAAATGTGGTAGATAAAGACACGTTGACAGTAATTAGCATATCAATACCCTGTAGTATGAAATGAGTGATGTAGATTTGACATCTAATGAGTATATCAATAGTGTTTGATGGGTTCCACATTTCATGGCTGCCGGGCTTGCAATTTCCTGCCGTTTCTACTGACGCTCTGTTAATGCGGTAGTAGACACTGCGGCACAAATGATTGTAATTGGCAAGAACTTTGCAAAGAAATTACCTTGCCCTTTAAAAAAGTTGGACTCAATTTCATTGAAAGGTGCAGATAGAGACAATATTATCCCTGCAGAAACTGTTGAGCCAGTCACAATTGCATTATGCTCTATGTTGTTCAACTGGCCGGTCCTTCTTGCCAATATTAATGCCACAACTATATTAGGCCTGGATTTCTTGAAGGCACACAAGGCTACCACTTGATCTGACTAGACTGTGTCTGACAATTAATGGAAAACCGATTCAAGCATCAATGTTGAGAGCTCGTGGGAAGGAAGTCCAAGTAGCTTGGGTAACATTGAAGCAGAAAGTGCTCGTTTGTCCTTTTGAGACCGTGCAGACCACATGTGTTCTGGATCGGGAGGTACAAAATGATGTTGTGCTCAAACCCTCGTATAAACTGGAGGGTCTGGTAATGCCTCATACACTGGCCACTACCAAAGATTCTCAGATTTCTATTTTGTTAAGGAACCTGTCGGCCCAATATATTACACTGGAACAAGACCACAACCGTGGTAGGGTTACAGAAATTGAAGAGGTTTTAGATCCTGGAACATAATTTCAACTTGCTGGTAACCCGTAAACTGGGACGGTTTACAGCCTTCTACAGCCACTGAGGTGGACATCCCTGTGTTCTTACAGGATCTGTATGAGAAGTCGACATCAGGTTTATTGGAGACGCGGTCTTTGCAAGTTAAATCCATGTTAATCGAGTATCAGGATACATTTGCAAAAGATAATCTTGATCTAGGTTTGCTCAGGGGGATAAGACATAATGTTGACACAAGTAATGCACAACCTGTTCATTCTAAACTTTGACGAACTCCTCTTGGTTTTAATAATGAGGAAGAGAAACACCTTGCAGAAATGTTAGAGAAAGGTATCATTGTTCCATCAAAATCTGAGTGGTCATCAGCCCCAGTATTAGTTCGGAAGAAAGATGGTACTCTGCGGTATTGCATTGATTTTCGAGCTCTGAACAGCCTAACCGGTATCCCCTACCGAACACTGAGACATGTTTGGATGCACTTGGTGGTGCTAAATTCATCAGCACACTTGATATGGCAGCTGGGTATTGGTAGGTCGAGGTTGACCCAGAGGACCGCCGCAAGCTCGCATTCATCATAAGATATGGGCTCTTTGAATTTGTCCGGATACCATTTGGTACATGCAACAGCCTGGCTACCTTTCAGAGGGTCGTTCAGCTGGTGTTGCAAGGTCTTAACTGATGCGAGTGTCTTGCGTATTTAGATGACATGGTAGTGACAGGGACTGACTTTGACAGTCATATGATCAAGTTGAAGGCTGTTCTTTCCCAATTCCTTTCACACAACCTAAACCTAAGAAGTGTGATTTGTTCCACACAGAACTCTGTTGGTGAGTGATAAGGGAATCGCTGTTAAGCTAAACAGTATGGAAAGTGTCACTAAATGGCCTGTTCCGAAGATCAGGAAAGAGCTGGAATCTTTTCTATTGTGCATGAACTACCACAGAGAGCACATACAGGGTTTTGCTGGTATTTCTGCTCCTCTCTCGCTGCACTTACCAGTTCCAAAGTAGAGTATGACTGGACTCTAGAGCACCATATCGCTTTCGAAGGTCTTCAGGGTGTTATGGCCAACCCTGCAGTGTTAGGTTATCCGACACCGGGTGGTACCTTCATACTGGATACTGATGCTTCAGAGGCTGCTATTGATGCGGAGCTGCCAAAATTCAGAATGGGAAAGCGGTACTAATTGGGTTGACACTGGCTCAGCGTAAATATTGTGTCAAACGCAAAGAGTTGCTAGCCGTGGTAGCATTTACTAGGCAGTACCGTATGTACTTGCTAGGACGGTCATTTATTGTGTAGACTGACCATCACAGTCTCACTTGGCTGCTCAGTTTCAAGCACACCAAAGGACAACTAGTTAGATGGCTGGAACTGTCCAAATATAATATGACGATGCAGTACAGGCCCAGTAAACAGTGATCTAATGCTGATGGTCTATCACAAGTTCCGAGTGATTCGTCACCTTGCCACTATAATAAAGCTGGTTGGTCTCTTAGTTCATTACCATGTGGTGGGGGCAAATATTGTACCAAGCATCAGCAGCAATGGTCTCCATTTGAACAAGATGTTGATGATGTAATTCCTTTGGCTTTTCAAACCATAAGGACCCTTCAACTGAGGAATAATGACCTACCAGTCAGCGACACATACAGTGACGATACAGATGGACTGCTGAATCGTGTTCCCCCCACAGAGCAGATTGTCTGAATGTCAAACTGGTTAGACGCATGCTCTTTAGAAGATCTAAGGGAGCGTCAGTTGGAGGATCCTGATCTGAAGACAGTTGTATCGTGGATTGAGCAGCTACATACACCATCTGAGGCAGAGCTATATCTAGCTAGTTCAGCTGTCAAGTATTGGTGGGCTCGCTGTGATCAATTGACTTTTGTCGATAATATTTTGCACTATCTCTGGGTAGCAGCAAATACCACACAGAATCTACTGGTAGTGCCAAAGTCCCTTCAGAACCTGGTTTTGGAAAATTGACATGATTCCAAGCTTGCCAGTCACATGGGGGAGCAGAAAACATTAGCGTGAAGGCTAAATATATCTGGCACGGATACTCTCGTGATGTGGTGGCGTATGTGAAATCCTGTCGAATTTGTAGCTGTAGCAAAAAAGCTTCCATCCGAACTAGAGACGCTCTGGGCGAGTTCCATGCAGGCTTTCCCCTGGAACGGGTACATATGGACATTTTAGGCCCATTTATCACATCTTCACTGGGAAATAGATATGTATTGATGATCATAGATCAGTTCACTTAATGGGTTGAGTGCTACGCATTTCTTGAATAAGGGGTAATACTGGTAGCCAAAACGTACGTGGAGCTTTTCGCCACCATATTTGGCTGTTCATCTTTCTTACACACCGAGCAGGGTCATAACTTTGAGACCAACTTATATAAGGTACTATGCCATCTACTTGAGATTTCAAACACATGCACCACAACTTATCGACCATGTTTGAATGGAAAGATTGACCATATAAACCATACCGTCTTGTAGTGTATAAGGTGTTACCTGTAAGAGCATGCCAGACAGAAAGATTGGGACAAGTGTATTCCTTTCATCGCTGGCGCTATCCGATCTACTGTACGCCGACAGACTGGGTATACTCCCAACATGATGATGCTTGGTCGAGAAGTGCTACAGGCTATTGACATAATGTGCAAGTACCCCGTGTCTGTGACTACAGGTGATGCTCTGTCCAGTGCCAGTGACTTCGTCCAACAGTTACAGCAAATGTTGCACGAAACCCACGAGGTAGCACGGGATAGCCTTAACATAGCTCAGAGATGCCAGAAAAGATAGTATGACCTATGTTGCATGAGCGTCTTTATCATTTGATGTAGTATATCTGGATAATTCTGCAGCTAAGATAGGTCAGTGCAGTAAATTGCAACGTCCTTGGACTGGTCCGTTTGTTATTTATAAAAAGTTGTCAGAAGCACTGTTTGGTATAAAAAAAAATCCAACGCCGGGAGCTAACTGTTCACCATGATAGATTAAAGCTTTGCAGAGATCGTGATTTACCTCTCTGGGTATTACATATGAGATGTGCGACTAGCTCTGAAGATCATGGCAATGCTGATGACTTATTATCACCCCAGTAATAGCCGTATGTTATCTGATGATAACCATGTACCCATTTTTGAGAGGATTTGGATGAAACGATTCCATATGGTATTGATCCATCCTCATTAACTCTGCATGATGATCTAGATGTTATTTTGGCAGGTGACCTGGATATTGACTCTGTTTTACCCGTTCCACAAA
Source organism: Chaetoderma sp. LZ-2023a (assembly GCA_034401795.1). Taxonomy (NCBI): domain Eukaryota; kingdom Metazoa; phylum Mollusca; class Caudofoveata; order Chaetodermatida; family Chaetodermatidae; genus Chaetoderma; species Chaetoderma sp. LZ-2023a. Next base: position 3,469,887 of record CM067360.1, read on the forward strand.
CACAGCATCACTCTCCTAGGCACATAAGGTGTCAGGTCCGAGGAGAAACGCATCACACTTCCCCTAAGCGCATGAGGTGTCAGCTCTGAGGGGAACCACATCACACATCTCATAGGCGCATGAGGTGTCAGGTCCGAGGAGATGACCAACTCCAAACTCACACCATTCAGAGTCGAACAGGAAGAAGGCCGTGTCGTCTTCCCAATAGGTTCCTAGATTATGAACTGTATTAGAATGGTCCTTATGCATTCGTGAGTTAGACTATGTAAATATTCATGGATCCTACTTGCCACCCTGCAGATATGTTCCTCTGGTTTCGTCTTATTTCGGATTCATTTGGTCATGGTACTGTTGCGGACTGCAGTTAACCTTTCGGGCGTAGTACAGTACTGCAATAGTAGTGTGATAATGTACAATGGTACCAGTAATTCAACATAAAAAAATTACTGTAATCAAGATGATATGAAAGTATAATTTCAAATTTTAACATTTTGCATGACACTGAAGACATTCAACTTGTCTGACTCATGCATATTTATAATGTGCATTACTCTATAATGCAGAAGTCTTGCATATGACAGAATATCTATACTATCCAGTTAGCAAAGACTGCATAAATCGTGCAGATGTATTTCTTGCGCTTACCTTTTCATAATGCGCAAATTAATTGATGCGTTAGTCATAATGCAAAATCATATGTTTCTTTCTGTATTATCCGTTCCGTTTTAGCTTCATTCAGATATATTTATTGTGATAGGGATAGTGGTTTTCCGGACTTCCTAAATTTATAAATTCTGATCCGTTCCAGTATATAAGAGGTATATATCTTATATCATATATGTTAAGGTTAAAGATGATCACTAAAACTAAAACTTTATGCAACATTCATATGTTTTTCTTGAATGTCACATTATATTTTAATTTCAGATAACACTTCCATTAAATTCATATGAAATTATTTCTATTGCTTCTATTTACCAATTCGGCAATTCAGTCAATTCTGTCGGTTTTCTGCTGTGGTGGAAAACCGCTGTCCTTAATTTTAGTTATGGATGTTATGCTATTTTAAAATCTGCAACGATGGCCCTTATCCTGTGGCTGTTGATCTATCCATCTGTCTTATACCGTTATGTCTGGACGGATTGACATCTACCATGGTCAAACCTTATGTTTGTTTCTTTGTATTATCTTTGAAAAGTGATTAGCATAACACTAGTAAGAACCAGGCTAGATCACTTTGAACACGTAATTGGATATGTCAATACAAGTATGTAATGAGTTTATCAAAGTAAGCTAGTTAACATATAATGCTATGAAATGGGAAATGTCACTTTGAACACATAGTTAATATAATCTAACAATAATAAGATATTAGTTATTTTATTGTGACCACGGTAGAAAGAGCATATCAAGCAAGCTATTATTGTGGACGCCTAATTATTTAGCATAACAATGTTATGAAATGTGTCATGCATCGATGGACATGTGATTGGTATGCTACTACTGTGAAATGAGATATGTCACTGTGGTCCCATAATTAGTATGTGAACAGACAGAAATGTTATGTCACTTTCGACACATACTCAGTATATCAACATCAAGTTCTAAACGAGTTACATCGCTTCATTGCCATACCCATAGTAAGAAATAAGTTATTACAACTGTGACAACTTAATTAACATAAAAATAGCAAGATACGGGTTACTTAACTTTTGGACTCCTAATTGGCATATCCATAGTAGAAGTTTAATTGTGACTGTAAACACTTAATTAACATATAAATAGTAAAAGTTGAATTGCCATTGTAAACAGCAAATAAACAGTAAAAGTAGGCTATGTCTCTTTGAACACATAATTAGCATATCAATAGCAAAAGTTGAATTGTCATAGTGAATATAAATAGTAAAATTAGGCTATGTCTCTAACTCTCTTTAAACATATAATTAGCATATCAATATGAGAAGTTGAATTATCATTGTGAACACCGAATTAGCATATCAATAGACAGTACTAAAAGTGAGCTATGTCTCTTTGAACACTTAATCAACATATCAATACCAATCTAATAGTTATGCAATTTTGGAGACATAATTAAAACAAACATAGTTAAAAAGTGGTTATGCCCTACCACCCAAGGGGACAGTTAATTAGTATATAAAATGAAAAAAAAATTGTTACGTCGCTGTGGAAACAATAGTCAGTAATTAGTGTCTCACTTTGATCAGTCCTATATTGTATTTGGTGTTAGCTTATACCATAGTGTGCTTAAAGCTACCAATTCACCAAGGTGAGGCTATTCACTCTAGAGGACATGCGCCACAGACTACTACAGTTCTCCATTAACTCCGAGACTATATATATATTTTGAACAGTTTCGGTATAAATACAAGGATTACAAAATCTACCGACCAGCAGGCACAGATTTAGTGGGTGTACACATGGCTCCAAGAAATTTCTGTAGCAACTGATCATTTCGCCGTTTCAATAAAAAATATGAGAAAGGTGTAAGAAAATTATTCTATTGAATAATTCGAAACTAATATAACTGGAAGCTGCCAAATTAATTGTAAAATATTCAACAGACTGATACTTCAAGGTTCATACGCTAAAAAGATTGAAAAGTAAAATAAATAATCTATTTTGCTGCCATAAAAATTCTAAGACTTTTTTGGATTGGGGCGAGCCCATGTATCACCTGAACAAAGTGACGGAGATACACATTTAGGACCATGCCAGAGGCCATGCCCTTTAAAATATTCCTGGATGCACCTCTGCTGACTGAATGAGTCCAATATGAAAATTGACCCTTGACATATATTCTCCGCAAACTATGTCAGACTGGCCTAATTCGTATATGAGTGATAGCTTTTCCGCTAAAGTGTTTAAGCATCATAGAAGTTACTGGCTCTATTGTCCATTTACGTATTATAGTGGGTGAGATAACGAAGGGGCTGCTGCTGAAGATGACAATAATGTGATGTTGATGATAATAACATATTAGGCATAGTGGGCGAAATAACGAAGGGCCTGCTGCTGAAGATGATAATAATGTGATGTTGATGATACTAACACATTGGGTATAGTGAGTGTGATAGCGAAGGGGCTGCTGCTGAAGATGGTGAATGGAGCATCGCCGTCATCGTTGCCGTCTTGCCGACGTCACCATTATCATCATCATCACATCAGCACGCACGATTGTAATAAATAAAATTACGTATTAGCGACAGAGCCGAATTTAGGACTCAGGGTGCTCTGTACAATATTTCTGAAATTATTAGCTGTGTCCCTCGGAATTGTCTTTAGGATCACGCGAAAGCTATTCATGTTTCATCAGTAATGCCACTAAGGGCCCCGAGGTTTGAAGGCTGTGGGATTTAGCCATATCTGGCATATATGTGTGGCATCTATGCGTGTAAGTTACACAAGTGCCCCAAAGATTAAGGCAAAAGACTTTTGTCACTTTTTGGGGCCCTGAAAATTTGGGGGGGGGCTTTGCAAATGCACTTGCTGCACTGCTTTAAGTTCGGTCCTGATTAACGATCGTTATTGCGCCCCATCCCACCCCACCCCGGCTTAACGCAGCAAGGACTACCATCCGATTTGTTTTCAGTCTAGAACAGGGCATCCTTTAGTGTGCAGTTGTCGTCTACACGATCTGTGCAGTTTTGAAAATAAATTAGTCGGGCATATCAGAATTGGCATCGGGCGGAGTTATTGAACTCGGACTAAAAATAAATGTGCAGTTCTAATAACAAAAAATTGTGCTATTCTAAACTTCTAAAAATAGTAATCTTGATTTCAGTTAATTTTCAACCCGTTAAACGGATTTAAAAAAGTAATACGCTATTTGCAATAGTGGTGAGCTATCCGCAATAGCGGTGACATAATTGTAATACAGTGAGTGGCGGACATATATGAGTCACAGTCGCACGCACGCACGCAGGCACACTTCCCCCAGCACCCCCATTCAGCACCACTTCGTTCACCTGACCCTATTTTTGCAGTTCTAAATATTTCTTAAAAGAACCGCTGTTTTAGAACCATTTAAAACTATTAACGCTTTAGTGCCTAAATTTGCTAAAGTTAAACTATTTGCTCATTGAATGGCAAGTTTGCAGGCCAAGACAAGACTATTCTTGAATATTTTACAACTGGAATGACTGGCTCGTGTTATTTTACTGGTAAATTTTCAGAAAAAGATTCATTTCTTAGTCTACATATGTACCCTCCTCAAGACCACTATAGAGGCTGGGACCCTCCTCAAGACCACTATAGAGGCCGGGACCCTCCTCAAGACCACTGTAGAGGCTGGGACCCTCCTCAAGACCACTGTAGAGGCCGGGACCCTCCTCAAGACCACTGTAGAGGCCGGGACCCTCCTCAAGACCACTGTTCAGGCCGGGACCCTCCTCAACCACTGTAGAGGCCGGGACCGTCCTCAAGACCACTGTAGAGGCCGGTACCATCCTCTCAAGACCACTGTAGAGGCCGGGACTCTCCTCAAGACCACTGTAGAGGCCGGGACCCTCCTCAAGACCACTGTAGAGGCCGGTTTCGGCCACCGGTTTCGGCCACCGGTTTCGGCCGGCTTCGCCATGAAAGGGTTAAATACGAATATGTTTGATATAAATACACGGTGGTTTAGTATATATTATCTTGTTAGATACGTACCTAGTCGAAGCAAACTGATTCCGCGACATTTACAGTTGTCATAGCTGGCCTTTACTAGAAGATGATTTAGTCGTGTAAAGAGCTTATGTAGCCAATGAAGTGAGGTGAACCGGATATGACAAACCGAGTTATCTGTGAGTGGGTGAACTTTTAACCGAGTAAACAAGTTATAACTGACAAACCTGACATTCACACTTTGGCCATAGCTTTATCATTAATGAAAATAGACAGTGCTACGCATTTTATACTTTCAATAACAAATAGACTGTATATGTTGAACTGAACAAAGTCCGGCTTTGCTAGTGAGAAGTTTGTTTTGGTGACGTGAAGTACGACTGTTATATTCGTAGATATTTGATAAATTTGTAATTCTGTATTGGGGTAAGTCTTCGTTTGGTTAATTATGATCATGTCTGTTTATTAGATCGTTTAAATACTAAATATGTTGAGCGTTTTGTGATCAATTTAAGTAAGTTACACAAGGGCCCCAAAGATTAAGGCAACACATTTTTGTCACTTTTGGGGCCCTGAAAATTTGGGGGGGGGGGGCCCTGTGCAAATGCCTTGTTACACTGCCTTAAGTTCGGTCTTGATTAACGATAATTATTGCGTCCCATCCCACCCCATCCTGTATAATGCAGCAACAACTTTCAGAGAAGTTGTTTTCAAAATATCTACCGCCAGAACTTCAACCATTTAAACCCGAAAATATGAATTCGAAATCTAATTTAGCCTATGATTTAGTCAACATCATGTTGAATATTTTGAAACTAATTTGACTGAGACTTGGAGCCATAGCTGTTGAGCAGAAACAGGTTCCCGTCAAATTCGTTTCAAAATTCCAACAGCTTTCTTGTATAAATAATTCACGGTAAAAATTGAAATTAAGATTCTAGGAATTTAGGATTCAATACCCAGATAACACAACCTACTGGGCCACCGATACGTTTAGTATCGGCCCAGTAAGCTGCGTTATAAAGGATGTATTACGTGATATCACGATAACTTTGCCTCATAATAAGCCATACGCTTATTATATTATATTGACGAATTAATTTGTTTACCTGATCCATTTCAAATCGGGGTCTAAGAAACCTGCTTCAAAGTAGGCCAAGCTAAATTAGAATCCTGCTAAATATGTTTTTGAAAACAATTTGACTAAGCGAGCGTTGTTGCCCATCGAAGGCAATACCAACTTTCGGTAGCAGTGGCGGATTCAAAGGGGCCTTGGCCCGGCGTAAGGCGCGGCCCGCCCTTCTCCTTCTCTTTCCGTCCTCTTAACTGAAATTCCTGGACCCGCCTCTGGGTACACTAGGATTAGTTTCCAAATAACCGCGGGTGGGGTGGGTGTTGTAGGGTCTCATCATACACATACTAAATGATGTCTCGGAATAAGATATGTTCTGAAAAACACCAAACGCAGGCTACATCCGCGAGTCAGTGGTGGTCACTATGTGGAGTGGTGATCGCCTAATACAACTCATTTGCTAGGGTAAATAGTTTGAGGGTGCGGTGTGTCAAATAATGGTGGTTTATTACTGGCCGGAGGGCGCACGACCACGTACCGTCGTATGGAACTTACTACCACATTTTGGCGCCATTGGCAACCCTTTCATGGCGAAGACGGACAATTTCGGCCTCTGCAGTAGTCTTCAGGAATGTCCATTTGTAGTCCAAGAGAACGAGGTGTGTGTTATTTATGATGCTTACTCTCTATGACACTATCATATGGTGTTTGATGATAACCAACCGTGACGGACGAGGTGTGTGTTATTTATGATGTTTACTCTCTATGACGCTATCATATGGTGTTTGATGACAACCACACGTGACGGACGAGGGGTGTGTTATTTATGATGTTTACTCTCTATGACACTATCATATGGTGTTTGATGACAACCACACGTGACGGACGAGGTGTGTGTTATTTATGATGCTTACTCTCTATGACACTATCATATGGTGTTTGATGACAACCACACGTGACGGACGAGGTGTGTGTTATTTATGATGCTTACTCTCTATGACACTATCATATGGTGTTTGATGACAACCACACGTGACGGACGAGGTGTGTGTTATTTATGATGTTTACTCTCTATGACACTATCATATGGTGTTTGATGACAACCACACGTGACGGACGAGGTGTGTGTTATTTATGATGCTTACTCTCTATGACACTATCATATGGTGTTTGATGACAACCACACCTGACGGACGAGGTGTGTGTTATTTATGATGTTTACTCTCTATGACACTATCATATGGTGTTTGATGACAACCACACGTGACGGACGAGGTGTGTGTTATTTATGCTGCTTACTCTCTATGACACTATCATATGGTGTTTGATGACAACCACACGTGACGGACGAAGTGTGTGTTATTTATTATGCTTACTCTCTATGACACTATCATATGGCGTTTGATGACAACCACACGTGACGGACGAGGTGTGTGTTATTTATGATGTTTACTCTCTATGACACTATCATATGGTGTTTGATGACAACCACACGTGACGGACGAGGTGTGTGTTATTTATGATTCTTACTCTCTATGACACTATCATGTGGTGTTTGATGACAACCACACGTGACGGACGAGGTGTGTGTGTTATTTATGATGCTTACTCTCTATGACACTATCATGTGGTGTTTGATGACAACCACACGTGACGGACGAGGTGTGTGTTATTTATGATGCTTACTCTCTATGACACTATCATATGGTGTTTGATGACAACCACACGTGACGGACGAGGTGTGTGTTATTTATGCTGCTTACTCTCTATGGCACTAGCATGTGGTGTTTGATGACAACCACCCGTGACGGACGAGGTGTGTGTTATTTATGATGTTTACTCTCTATGACACTATCATATGGTGTTTGATGACAACCACACCTGACGGACGAGGTGTGTGTTATTTATGATGTTTACTCTCTATGACACTATCATCTGGTGTTTGATGACAACCACACGTGACGGACGAGGTGTGTGTTATTTATGATTCTTACTCTCTATGACACTATCATATAGTGTTTGATGACAACCACACGTGACGGACGAGGTGTGTGTTATTTTTGCTGCTTACTCTCTATGACACTATCATGTGGTGTTTGATGACAACCACACGTGACGGACGAGGTGTGTGTTATTTATGCTGCTTACTCTCTATGACACTATCATGTGGTGTTTGATGACAACCACACGTGACGGACGAGGTGTGTGTTATTTATGATGTTTACTCTCTATGGCACTAGCATGTGGTGTTTGATGACAACCACCCGTGACGGACGAGGTGTGTGTTATTTATGATGTTTACTCTCTATGACACTAGCATGTGGTGTTTGATGACAACCACACGTGACGGACGAGGTGTGTGTTATTTATGATGTTTACTCTCTATGACACTAGCATGTGGTGTTTGATGACAACCACACGTGACGGACGAGGTGTGTGTTATTTATGATGCTTACTCTCTATGACACTAGCATGTGGTGTTTGATGATAACCACACGTGACGGACGAGGTGTGTGTTATTTATGATGTTTACTCTCTATGACACTATCATATGGTGTTTGATGACAACCACACCTGACGGACGAGGTGTGTGTTATTTATGATGTTTGCTCTCTATGACACTATCATATGGTGTTTGATGACAACCACCCGTGACGGACGAGGTGTGTGTTATTTATGATGTTTACTCTCTATGACGCTATCATATGGTGTTTGATGACAACCACCCGTGACGGACGAGGTGTGTGTGTTATTTATGATGTTTACTCTCTATGATGCTATCATATGGTGTTTGATGACAACCACCCGTGACGGACGAGGTGTGTGATATTTATGATGTTTACTCTCTATGACACTATCATATGGTGTTTGATGACACCCACCCGTGACGGACGAGGTGTGTGTTATTTATGATGCCTACTCTCTATGACGCTATCATATGGTGTTTGGTGACAACCACACGTGACGGACGAGGTATGTGTTATTTATGATGCTTACTCTCTATGAAGCTATCATATGGTGTTTGATGACAGCCACCCATGACGGATGAGGTATATCTTATTTATACGCACGCACGCACGCAGGCACGCACGCACGCACGCACGCACGCACGCACGCACGCACGCACGCACGCACGCACGCACGCACGCACACACACACACACACACATTTGAGACACTCCATATATGGTCAATTAGGCCACGCTCACGTGTAACCATGTGACTTGGAAGGGTCAATGAAAAAGAGCATCTATTACTTTCACCTTTTGTGAAATTGATTGTGTCAGAGCATAGGAAATGGTACCTGCGCACACAAGCCGGACAACTCCACTCATGTGATGTGGTATCCAGAGATGCAACAGTGTGGGTCGAGCACACAGTGATCCTGTGCTTTGAGTGACACACCTCTTGGAATCAGAGGCGCAACTGGCCAGGTCTGACGGCGCTGTTGCTCTCTCATCTCGAGCGGGCTGCATCACAATAGCTAGAGGTGGGATGGGATGAGGTGGAATGGGGTGGTCGGGCATCAGCATCAGTAGTAGTAGTAGTAGCAGCAGCAGCAGCAGCAGCAGCAGCAGCAGCAGCAGTAGTAGTAGTAGTGCTTGGCTAGCTGGCATTCTAAAAATAGAGGCCTGGCTTCTTCGAGAATACACCTCTAATGTAATGACCGGTCATCTTATTATGTCATTACACGGACTACATTGCTACACAGACTCCATTTCGGAGACCAGCCATATCGGGACCCAGTCTCTCTCCGTAGCGGGCTGTAAAACCAACACAGTGGACCGTGTTGATTTTGTATCATCTTAACCTCTATATCACTAGCTTGATACAGACATTAAAATCGACTCGATCCATCCAGTGGTTCGTGTGATATTAGCATCTACGCAACATCAGCAAATTTTTGACCTCATTTTGCGTGCGACAGATTTTAATATTACGACGAATTTAGAGGGACTATCTTTCTGTTAACTACTTGTCATACTACTATAGGCTTTATATCATCTGGTTTTACGTGAAATAATATTGTTCAGTATGAAGAGAGTAGCGCTCATGTCCTTTTACGGTTAAATTCTCTCTACCACCATATTCTGGTGGAAATCACTACGTTAATGGCTACTCAATACATACGAGATACTTTTCTCGATCTCGTATCTAAGAAGATCTCGTGAGATACGAATGTATCATCATTGCTTATACATTTAGGAATGAACACAATGACATTGGGTTAACAAGATTAAGGCCATTGCCACCTGTGTACAGAACCCCTTTGCTAAACATCTCAGGCTTCTCATCTTATATTTCAAGATTGGTTGATTATATTGTAACTATACATTGATACATGGTTGTCTATGATATTATGCATCACCGCAATGATGCTAAGGCCACAAGGTCGAAGATCACTCTACCCACCAAAACCATAACGTGATTCGGGTAATCATTCAATAAAGTGATTTTTATCCAGATGAACAGGTCTGCCCTACTGCTTTTCTTCACTTGACCACCATGATATCAGTAAGTTGACCATGAACATTGTGGTAGATATTGTAATAATTCTTTGTCTAGTGCATATACAACCGTGCCTACATCAAAATGTAGGTTACCACAAGTAACCGAAAACTTAAGCATACTCTAACAATGAGACCATAAACACAGTACCCATACACTGTCACACTGATTGTCTGCAATGGGCGTCCGATGTGTAGTGAAGGGAGAACCTATCCACCTCATGATGGGAATCGATTATTTTAGTGTATTTGTTAATTTCAAATACAAGTAATTAAGGTCCATATTTACCCAAGTAATGCATGATTGGGATCTAGTTTTACAAAGGTGCAGGGAAGCGCTCGAACATACCAACTAGATGGATCGGAAAACCCACACCCATCCCTGACACTCCGAAAAGCGAGTAGCCTACTGGAATCCATCCTCTTGAGGCCTGCTCATCCAGAGTTGTAAACACATTATCTCGACAGCATCTCTTCGCGATAGCATCTGTTTGTGTAGCGATGAAAATGCATGTTTGATTTGGAATCTATGGGTGGTCTAATTTGTGTATGTGAGTGTGCGAACCCAAGCGATTGCTAATCCCGACTAGATGGATCGGAAAACCCACACCACTCCCTGACACTCCGAAAAGCGAGTACCCTACTGGAATCCATCTTCTTGAGGCCTGCTCATCCCGAGTTATAAAAAAACATTATCTCGACAGCATCTCTTCGCGATAGCATCTGTTTGTGTAGCAATGAAAATGCATGTTTGATTTGGAATCTATGGGTGGTCTAATTTATGTATGTGAGTGTGCGAACCCAAGCGATTGCTAATCCTCTAACTTGCTCTAATTACATGGTATTATTAATTTCAGATGTAATTTTCTGATTGATTGCTTGTTATGGTGAAAAATTCATTTTCATTATGCATCTGACGACCTCTGTCTCTTTATGTGTGTGTGTTTATATGGTGATGTCTCACACTATTGTGGCCATGAATGGTTTTGCCACACCAGCCCGAAGTTCTATCCTCAGTGGAAGTCAGCAAAGTGAAGTATTAGCAGAATGGCTCAAGCGTATACGTCCAATGGTGGATACAGCAACTGCAACTAGATTATACCAAGATTTATTATCACAACTCAGGTATCGGCTGAAGTTGTTTTCTGCTACAACGAATGCACCAGTATCAGCTAATCAGACAACAGTAAGTGCCACACACAATGTTCAGAACGAAAACAGGACATCATGGAAAAGTGATAACCAATCACACCCAACCGAGCCTTGTCCACGTCATTGTATCTGCACCAAGACAACGCTGTTTGACAAAAATGCACAACTTTTCTACTCGATGATGAAAGGTCTTGACAAAAATAGATTGCCTGTGGATTTTGATAACTGGCTGACTGCAGCTCGTTCAACGTACATGGAAACAATCCCTACACTATTCACAACTTTTGACATCGCAATGTCCTGTCAGATTGGAAACGGACATCTAGTTGTGGATGAAGACTTTGCTCTCCAACTTGGCATAGATAACAAACCAGCAATTATTAATGCAGAGTTTATATGTTCTCCAGGTGGAAGATTGATTTGGTTATTTCATAAGTTGTTCAGCAGATTTAGTTCCATTCATATTAAGAACTGCAACATGTCATCGGTGAAATTCATCACTTCAAGGTTTGAAACTGGACCGTTATTTACATCTCTTAATTTAGATGGAGTGGATCCAAATTTTGTTAATAGTATCACAATTGGCAAACACCCATATGCATTTGGAAAATCAATTCGTTTAGCTAATATGAATGTGAACAGATTCTCAGAATTACTATTGCAGAAAGTTGAAAACTTAACTTTGGAAAACGTGGGGAGAACACCAAATTGTGCTGACCTATATAACATGGGGTCGTTCAATGGCTTAACTATAACAGACTCAGATCTGACAGCGTATCTACCATGTTTTTTGACAGCGAGTACCTATTATTTGAATTTGAGTTCCAACTCAATATCAGACATCTCCCTTTTAGAATACCCTAACTATGTACCACCAGTGAGACATTTACGACTAGATCTGTGCAACAACAGACTAAACTCATTGAAACGGTTTGCAATAATGGGTGTAGGGCAGTAGTTGCACCTCTGTCATAATCAGATCAGAGGGATTGACAAACGCACATTTGATTATTTGAAGCAACTGGACATTATCGATCTCAGTTGGAATCAAATCGATCATATCGAATCCGGCGTGTTTAAGAATCTAAAGCATCTCTCACAACTGATTTTACACCATAATCAAATAGCAGTGTTTGAAACAGCACATGCACCCCATTCTGTCACGTTTATTGAGTTGCAATTCAACTTGATGTCATATCCGTCTTTCTTCAAGTCAAATTTTACAACTCATGGTATATATAGCGTGAAAGCGGATAACAACCCTTACATATGCGATTGTAATATTACCCAGTTCGTAGAATTCATATTTTCACCATACAGAGAAGCATATAACATTGATCATTTCGACTATCTTATGCGAATAGAATATGAATATATGAAAAAACATGAAAACTTCCCACTAATCAAGATATTCAAATCTCCAGAATTACTGCAATGTGGATATCCAAGTTTTTTAGTGGGAACACCTCTGTTAAATGTAACATTTCAGGAAAGTCAACAGTGCCCCATTGTAGAGGACTGCGATGAGCCATGTGACTGCTGGTACAATAGAGACATCCAGAAAGTATCGGTCAACTGTTCTGGACGACATCTTAATCATCTTCCTCAGAGACTTCCGTTATTTAATCTTATCACCGATTTTAGTAATAACAATATATCCCAGCTTACTATGGGAGATTATTTTAATAGAATAGATAAAATAAACTTACAGAATAACGCTATTGTAAATGTATCCCCAGCGGCAATAGTTGCACTTCTACTGGCAAGCAATGTCGATCTGAGCTTCAACCATATCACCACGCTACCAAGCACGATTATAAAGATAAAACCTGATCCCAGTAGCAACATCAGTTTAGGCAGAAATCCACGGACCTGTAGCTGTGACACTCTTTGGTTTACTTCATGGCTGCATGACAATAAGCATAGCATAATGAACAGGTCACTGATGGAATGTGAACGCGTCACTAGGGCTGGTGAAAAGGTGAAGGTCTGGGAATTGAATGACGATTTATTAGATTGTAGCTTTGTGTCGTTTCTCGCTCTGGCACTGTCACTGGGAATTTTGTGTGCGATTTTGTTGATAAGTTCACCATTAGTCTATATCTATCGTAGTGAAATAAAAGTGTTACTATATAACTATTTCAATGTTCGACCTTTTGATAAGCAGCCGAACTTGGAACTATACAATGCTAGAGAATTCGATGTGTTTATCTCATACAGTAGTGCTGATGAGGATTGGCTGAATAACATACTGTTACCGCGGCTTGAGAATAAAGACCATAGTAAAATGCTTAAAGTGCTGTTGCACCATAGACATTTCATTCCAGGGGAGTCTATATCCGAGAATATTTTCATGGCCGTCAGTCGAAGTAAATGTACCTTAATTGTTGTGTCCAGAAACTTTGTAGAAAGTTCATGGTGCTTGTACGAGTTTCAACAAGCTCATCATGAAATGATACAGGATCCGTGTTGTAATGTTGTGGCAGTTATTCTGGATGATATCAGTGAAAATGTACTGCCACAAGATCTGAAAACGTTTCTTAAGAAAAACATGTGCATACACACGTGTGACCGGTTATTCTGGCAGCGTCTCATGTATTTGCTTCCTAAACCCAGTGGAGAATAGCTTGATACAATCTAAAAATAGAGGCGTGGCTTCTATGAGAATACACCTCTAATGTATTGACCGGTCATCTTATTACCTCATCACAACGACTAGACCGTTACACAGACTCCACTTCGGCGACCAGACTTATCGGGACCCAGTCCATCTCCGTAAAGGACTGTAAATGGAACACTATGGATCGTGTTGATTTTGGTATCATCTTAACCTCTGTATAACTAGCTTAATACAGACATTAAAATGGACTTGATCCACCCAGTGGTTCGTGTAATATCAATATCCACGCAACGTCAGCAAATTCTTTACCTCATTTTGTGTGCGACAGACGTGCGACAGATTGGAATTTTACGACGAATTCAGAGAGCCTATTTTTCTGTTAACTACTTGTCATGCAGACTACTATTGGCTTTATATCATCTCGTTTTACGTGAATTAATATTGTCTGGTATGAGGAATTTAAGTTTCAATTCTCTCTACCACCATATTCCGGTGGAAATCACTACGCCAATGGCTACTCAATACATACGAGATACTTTTCTCGATCTCGAATCGAAGGAGATCTCGCGAGATACGAATGTAGCTTGATCAATCAATCAATCAACCAATCATCATAGTGACAGACTTAAGCGTGAAGCAGCTTGTGAGACCCAAGTTTGAGTTATTGAGTTTATTAAGTTTTATTAGTCATAGTAATAAGTTATCTCGTTGAAATGTTTGTCTAGTCTGGTTTTGAAAATATCTATGTTTTGGGCAAGTACAATGTTTTCAGGTAGCGAGTTCCAATGTGAGATTATGCATTGTGAGAAGAAATGTTTTCTAGTATTGTTGCGACAAAAATTGGTTTGAATCTTGAGTTTGTGACCACGCGTTGGCATGTGTACCGTATGATTATTAGTGAAGAATTGATCTGCGTCTGTATTGTACATCCCGTGTATAATTTTGTATGATTCAATCAGATCCCCCCTGAATCTTCTATATTTCATTGACATGAGACTAAGTGAGCTTAATCTGTCTCTGTAGCTTAGGCGTTTGAGGGTAGGGATAAGTTTTGTTGCTCTGCGCTGAACCATTTCTATTGTTCTTGATTGCCTTAATAAGTGAGGTGACCAAACTGAGTTTCAATATTCTAGAATGGGCCTGACCAAAGACTTATAAAGTAAGATGAAGTTGTTTTGATCCATGTGGGAAAAGGTTCGCTTAATAATGGCTAGTGTACTGTTTGCTTGATACAGTTAGAGTATACGAAGATATCAAAATATAACGTTATATATTGTAATCATCTTCTGCATAGCCGTTATTCTTAGAATAAAGGCTGTGCAAACGATGGATTACAATATATAACGTTAATAGAGGGTTTCTGACATCGTAATGGAGCTTTCCAGTTTTAGCTATACCACACCCATCTCTATCTAAAGCTCCACCCACACCTCGTCCGTGTTGGGATCGATCGAGATCTGAACTCTCTGACTATCAATTTGCAGAAATCTATACACGCTATTAAATATTTTGAAACCAATCTAACTGGGCGCTGTTGCTGCCCATGGCAGCAACAGCGTCCAATCAAATTAGTTTAAACATATTCAACAGAATATTTATTAAATGGTAAAGACATAGGTTCACACAAAGTGTCGGATGGACTATATCGAGTCATTCATGATGTAATTATTACGATGTCATCATACACGTCACGTAGTTGCTTATGACGTTATATGACGTCATACGATGGATGGATAAACTTGGAAAGGTCCATTACACCAATAACCACTATTATCATAACTCGCATCTCGATGCTGCTACTACTACTTCTTCTTCTTCTTCTTCTTTTCGTTCGCTGATCATACCGCCGGTCCTGTAAGCGACTATCGACATGATCATAAGCGTTAAGTGCGTGGATCCATGGTTTATTAGAGTGCGCCGTGCGGCCTGGAACCTCCGTCTTCAGCACTCGCAGTTTCTGTCAGGGTTACCTCACCCTTACCTCCTTTAGTCGCCTCTTACGACACGCAGAGGATACGGAAGGTGCATTCTAAGCCCCACTCACAGGGCTACTACTACTACTACTACTACTACTACTACTACTACTACTACTACTACTACTACTACTACTACTACTACTACTACTACTACTGTGACTATTAAATAGAAAGCACTTCATCAATAAATCACAAACGGATGTGTTATCAATTCATTATTAGAACCGTTCTTTATTATTAATTCCTTCGTTCCTAAAAGTCAAGAACCTTATCATGGAGGTAACCATAAAGAGAAACTATTGGCCAGTCTGAAATAGGCTGGTATCTGACTCTTCATTCGCTAGTTGTGGATTCACTGGCTCAAGACATGTAAGCAACTGGAGTCGGTTACCACCGTAAGTCTGAAATTGATTTGACTGAAGGAGATAATGATTTCCCATCAAAGCAGTTTAAATAGAGTTTTAGTGATGTACTGCATCACGCACGCACGCACGCACGCACGCACGCACGCACGCACCACTATAGCTGAAGAGCTAGTAAGGGATCTGCCAGTGATTCAGCGAAAATACCCGTGTTCGGTATAATAAGACATGCGTGGCTGTGTAATGTCCCAACGTCGTTCTGTCCTTCTCTGATAGTTCACGACAATATTCACTCTTTCATCGTAAACAACATTTCGCCATTGGCCTTTGAGTTTGAAAGAGGGTTTAATTTTTAATGTTTTAAATGGATACTGGATACAGTCTTGATTTTCATACAGTCAAATTTGTTTGGGAGATTCTCTGTCAACAGAGGGATCGATTTCTAGCTACGTCACGTCCATTTCTAGCTATGTCACGTCCATTTCTAGCTATGCCACGTCCATCTCTAGTTATGTCACGTCCATTTCTAGCTAAGGTCCGACTGCTTCGTACGTGTGTTGGAATCGATTTAATATAAAAGTAAAAGTTGAAATTGGTAAAAAATTCAGCTTTATTAGTCGTCTTCTAAGATGCTGTTTTAGCTTGATCGGTATAGCTGCCATGTTTAGGATTTTATTGTTCTGCGCAATGCTCAATATAAAATTATTCCCGTAATGCTATTGAGAGTCAAAAATCGGTCATGCTCCTTATTTTCTGAATGAATGATTAATCACACCAGTCATAAAGAAAGGCAAACTAGATACTGATCCTACTAATTACAGAGGTATCACCTTTATACCAATTATCAACACGATACTTGAGAAGCTTATTTTTTATTACCTCGAGATCATAAGATCATAGCAACTCAGAAACAACATAAAATGCAGAAAGGCTTCATAGAGAACAGCTCCTCAACTGTCGCAAGACGTATGATATAAGATTGGTCATGTAGATATCAGCATGCCAACATTCGCATATGATATAGGCTTGCTTAGTCACAATAGGTACAGCATGAATGTGCTGGTCAAAATTGTCGAAGTCTGCGTCAAGCAAAAAAGGAAGTACCGTTAGATCAATGCTATCAAGTATACTTATCATTACAAATGAAAAACCTATGGCCTGCATATAGTCCCTTGAAATCAACTGAGATTGTTCCACAATAAAGTATGTCTACTCATCTCGATGTGCTACGCAACACAGAAGACAGGGTAGATGTCACAAATAATATTGTAGCGCTGATCAACCGATCGAGTACAAACTGTTCCAGCACGTCTGGGTACGGAACGGCCAGGTTGGGTACATTCCAAGCACGCCCCCCCCCCCGCCCCCCTGTGTAGGGCACTACGCATGTATAACGTCATATACGAGCGGTTCATAAAATGACTAAGTCTGCGAGATCGCCTAGCGTGCATGCGCGGGCGTCAGAGATTGCTAGCCAAACACGTGTTAGCGTTGAAGAGAATTAGCATCTTATTTTGTACCGAATTGGTACACGTAAGTACTTTAATTTACATGTTCCTCGTCGTTCTTGTTACTATTTTTAAATCAGTCCAGAATTGGCGGAGTTATAGCTAATTGAGCTAGCAAATTCCTTTCAAAATATTGAACCCCATAGGCTTAGCGCATGCATACTCTCAGTGCATGGGTACGATAGCGTGTCACATGACTCTCTTCTCCGCCTCTGAAGCTCGCTAGCTGATTGGCTGTGGCGCTCCAGCAGCGAGCAGTATAAAAGGCACTGGAAATTAGATTCAAGAGCAGCCAGGTGGTCATGAGGTGCCTGGTCTGAGAGGACGAGGCGTATAGTCCTGCAAACTCACAGCAGATACCAAACATCTGCTGCGGTGCCATTCTGTTTTGATCATTCGTACTCTCTAGGGTACTAGACACCACATCCGCAACAGCAAGTTTTTGTAAGCTCCTGAGAGGATATCACTCGGGGCCAATAACGAAATTCAAGTAAGGTAACCCAAACCACTAAACTACAGAGGGACGTTTCGTGTGGATGGGCCTGTTGGCCCCGATGTAAAGGCTCGTCCAGTATGTTGGGCGAGTGATGTGCGCAATGGTAACTTGCCAGATCTGCCATACCGCACCATCAAGTGGTGTAATAAATCCGCACATGTGTTAGACTTTAAACATTTTGACCGCAGTTAGAGAACATTGCCCGATTCATCGTGTGAGCTATCCGCATTATTAACTTTTCATCTGTAGCCCTTCAAGAACTATAGGGCAGCTTTAAATTTCTGCACCAGTACGGAACTTTCAACATACTGCTTAAAATATTAATTCAGGGGCGGATCCAGGTCATCTGCTGGGGGTAGGGGGGCACCCAAAATTTCAAGGGCATTAGCTCTTGAAAATGGGCTCATTCCGTTACCAGCAGGTAGGTAAAAAAAATTGACAGCCCTGCCGGGGGTGGGGGTGGATGGGGAGGGGGGGTGGGAACGTGCCCCCGAGTGCCCCCCCCCCCCTTGGATCCGCCACTGTAATTATTTTTGTAGACATGACGAGCTACTAGCCATCTGCTTCCGCAAACGTTCTTCTTCACTATTCCTGAGAACGAGCCTCATCCGCCTGCAGTTTTTCCTAGCAGCTAGCTTCCGCATCATGCTATCTCGCATTCCAAATGTTTCAAATATTGTGACTCTAGAACTTTTTCCGTACCGATGACTAATAGGTACTCTATTATTGTCATACATTTTTATAGTTTATTATTATGTATATATTATTCTGATTTTGTGTCCATAAGCACCGTCAAGGTCGTGTGACCTACTTTACTGTTTTGTGATAAGAAATGGCGGTCGCCATCCTAGTTATGTTTTGTTTATTTTATACAAAAACAGTGGAACCGCAGTTCGCTAGGCTACACAATCCAGCAACAACAACCGCACCACCTTGTTCCCCCGCAGCATCACTTTTTCACTGAGGTCGCTGATCATGTTCTCATTACGCGAACATGACATGTTGTCGACTAAACCTGAACTATTTTAGCTCGATAGGATAGGTTTATAGTAGGAGGGACGATTAATCGATAGGAGTCATTTTGTTTTAGTCCCTTTTCCGGGAGTAGCGGATATGTAACACCGCACAAGGGCTAGATTGCAATAATTGGCCACATAGCTTAAGGCCTCCATTATATGGGTAATTGTCTCTGTCTATGCTCCTCCAGCCTCTGGGCGTATTAATTGTTTGGACTACCCTTCGTCACGTTATTTCATTACATAGCCCTGACGTCAGGTAACTGTTAGTGCCCCGGGTGCGAATCTCATATGATCCGTCCCGACACACTGGTGACTGACAGGTTTCAGCTCTCCATCTAACTCTCCAAGTGACTGGGTGCAGACTTAGAACTCACCACGCCCTCACGGGAAGGTAGCTAAAGTTGGATAGCTGCCTCTTTGTCCCCACCTTAAACCTATATGTGCTTTTCAATGCTTATGTACTGTGCCATGTCCTTTTGCTGTTATATGTGATCGTGATGTGATGGTGACGGGATCGTTATATTATTCCGGAGCTTTCACCTCATGGTATTTCTGCATGCTGTCTACTGAGGTGGGGTGTTCTGTGGGGTCACCGAACATTCTCGCTGGTCAGACTTATATGTTAAAAACAGTTAGCTTACATTGCCAATTGCGGCTTAAACATAGATCTGGACCCAAAAACTAAATATTAGGCTAGGATCTAGCAGAAGGACTGCATAAATAAAGCTGCAACTACCAATACAGTATCTATAGTATTTATATCAGTCTTCTCGGATGGGACTTTAAATTGAGGTCCCGTCATACAGTGCCCATCACTGTGTGAACGTGAGCTAGGGTTAGGTAGGCAAGAAATTTTGGCGTAATCAAAGTAAACCGGATGCTGAATGGATTCGTCCTCGGATGGAACCACGCAACATACGGATTACAAAATCAAAACAAAATTGCTAGAATTAGAATCTTTCGGACTTTTCGATGGGACTATGGAGGGATGCAACCCGGATGACTGATCGAGTTCGTCCTCGGACGGACACAGTCACCATACGGGCTACCTAATCAATCAAAATCAAACAAGTGTGCGCTGGTGCCTGCTCGGATGATGGCCAGAAGAGCAAATGGGTCCCAGGACCCGAAAGACCCCACACCCCAACCTCCCCACTCCCCCAAAAGGCCAGGCGTGAGTCTAGACCCTAGCATTGGGAACTAGCATATAAACGCCTTAAATATTACAACACACGCACGCACGCACGCACGCACGCACGCACGCACGCACGCACGCACGCACGCACACACACACACACACACACACAGTATCTTTGAACTTACATAAGATGGCCATGTTGAATTCTATGGAAATCATCCACCCCCATCTTCACGTAAAACAGCGTACATCACATTAAACTTATAATTTCACTGGGTTGACTCTTGTACACAATTTGGTTTGAACAAGAGAATGGCCCTTTTTGCCATCTCTCTTCCTCTGCTTCGGCGTTGTAGGAATTTTCCTGTGATGGAGGCCCGTGCGAGGCACTTTTCTCTCACAACAAATAATGTTTGTTGGGCTCAATATAGTTTATAATAAACTTGCTAAGTAGCCACGTTAGGACCCTCCTTTGCGGAGATGCCTCATGGATCTTACTTTGTGAAATACCTCTGGCGAGGACCATGATGGCGAGTCATCCACTTGACCCTATGTACTAGACTTCTCCTGAGTAACAGCAAACGAGTACCATTGTTTGGCTGCTACAAATATTAATTATTGTATGTTTTTAATTATGCCCCCGCCTAAATGGAGCTGTGGGACCGTCACACTGGTGACAACAACAGCGAGGATGAGACTAAGGTTCAACTTCCGCGGCGATGGACGCACGACCCGGCTGGAATGTGAAGTCGGTCTTAGTATAATCCGGCAGTGTGCAACACTGGATCCACAACCCCGAGATCCAAGCTCCATGTACCTAAATTAAGACATTTTATAAATATATATATATTTTTTATAAAATGTCTTAATTTAGGTACATGGAGCTTGGGCAATTTAATTATCCGTCACCCAAGAGAACGCTCCTGTGAGCTATTGCATTAGCCACATCAAGGTAGTAAAACTAATAAAAAAGCATGCACTGCAACATAAAAACAAAAAAAGAAAAGTCCTGGGAAAATAAAAGAACAGGCCAAAGATTAAAATCAAAGTATACACCCCCCCCCCCAACCCCGAACTCTTTCACACATCTATGTGCCTTCTCTGATAAACTACGCATCTCTCGCGTCACTACTCTCGGCTACGCACCTACTTGAGAAGTCTATAATTTTCGCTTGGCGTGTGCCCAGTAGATTCGATCCGCATTGCGGTATCATTTGCCACAGGTGCCAAACTGGGAGGGGGTGGTGTAGAGCAGATCGACCGATTGGGTATGAACTGTCGCAGCACATCTGGGTGCGGAACGGCCGTGCTGGGTACATTCCACGCATGCCCCGTGGGTAGGACACTACGCGTGTATAAAGCCATGTATGAGGTTCGTAAAATGACTAAGTCCGTGAGATCGCCTAGCGCGCATGTGTAGGCATCAGATTGATAGCCAATGCGCATTAGCATTGGAAAGAAATAGCATCTTATTTTTGTACCGAGTTGGTACACCTAAGTACTTTAATTTACACCTTCCTCGTCGTTCTTGGTTTCGATCATGACCAGAATGAAGCGAGGATTCCAAATTTCTACTATTTTAAAATCTGTCCAGAATCGGCCGAGTTATAGCTAATTGAGCCAGCAAATTTCTGTCAAAATATTGAACCACATAGGCTTAGCGCATGCATACTCTCAGTGCATGGGTATGATAGCGCGTCACATGACCCGCTTCTCTGCCTCTGAAGTTCGCTAGCTGATTGGCTGTGGTGCTCTAGCTGTGATGTCACGGGCAGTATAAAAGGTGCTGGAAAATTAGATTCAAGAGCAGTCAGGTGGTGGTGAGGTGCCTGGTCTGAGAGGATGAGTCGCATAGTATTGCAAACTCACAGCAGATACCAAACATCTGCTGCGGTGCCATTTGGTTTTGAGCATTCGTCGTCTTTAGGGTACTAGTCACCACATCCGCAACCACAAGTTTTTGTAAGCTCATGGGAGGATATCACCTGTGGGCAATAAAGAAATTAAAGTAAGGTAACCCAGGCTCGTCCAGTATGTGGGACGAGTGATGTGCTCGATGGTAGCTTGCCAGATCTGCTGTACCTTGCCAACCAGCGGTGTAATAAATCTGCACATGTGTTAGACTTTAAACATTTTGCCCGCAGTTAGGGGAGATTGCACAATGCAACATGTGAGCTATTCGACACATCTCGTCTTGTGATCTGACAGAATGCATCCGCATTATTAAATTTTCATCTGTAGCCCTTAAAAAACTATAGGGCAGCTTTCAATTTCCGTACCAGTACGGAACTTTCAACATACAGCTTAAAATATTAACTATTTATGTAGACATGACTAGCTACTGGCCATCCGCTTCCACAAACATTCTTCTTCACCATTCCTGAGAATGATCCGCATCCGACAGTTCGCCTGCAGTTTTTCCTAGCAGCTTACTTCCGCATCGTGCTATCTCGTGTTCCAAATGTGTTCCGCTTCAACTATTATGACTCTAGAACTGATGACTAATAGGTACTCTGTTATTGTCACACTATTATTGTATTTCTTTTGTGCAACAGGTACTGATAACTAATAGGTACCTCCCGGTTGCTTGAGACTGCATTTTTATAGTTTATTATTATGTATATATTATTCTGATTTTTGTTCCCATAGGCACTGTCAAGCTTATGTGGCCTACTTTAATGTTTTGTGATAAGTTATCGCAGTCGCCATCCTAGTTATGTTTTGTTTATTTTATATAAAAACATTGGAACCGCAGTTAGCTAGGCGACACAATCCAGCAACAACAACTGCACCACCTTGTTCCCCCACAGCATCATCAGCTTTTCACCGAGGTCACTGATCATGTTCTCATTACGCGAACATGACATGCGGTCGACTAAACCTGAACTATTTTAGCTCGATAGGACAGGTTTATAGCAGTAGGGACGATTACTTGGTAAGAGTCATTTTGTGTTAATCTCTTTTCCAGGAGTAGCGGATATGTAACACCGCACACTGGCTAGATTGTATAAATTGGCCACATACCTTAAGGTCTACAGTATGAGTAATTGTCTCTGTCTACGCTCCTCCAGCCTCCGGGCTTATTAATTGTTTGGACTACCCTCCGTCATGTTATGTCAAGCTGACTTTGGAACTACGGGTTTCAGAGCAGTTAGAAATAAAATGACGATGACCGCATACACCACCCCCTGTATCTTCGGGTACTAGTTAGTTAGAAGAACCCCGCCAAAGTAGGAAGCACTGCAAAAATATTATAGTTACTGGCCTGCAGTGCATCTCTGTGCGAAATTACAAAACCCTAACGTCAGGTAAATGTTAGTCCCCAGGTGCGGATCTCATATGATCTGTCCTGACACACTTGTGACGGACAGGATTCAGCTCTCCATTTAACTCTCCAACTGACTGGTTGCGGTCTTAGAACTCTCCATGCCCTCACGGGAAGGTCGCTAAAGTTGGATAACTGCCTCTTTGTCTCCACCCTAAACCCATGTGCTTTTCAATGCTTATGTACTGTGACTTGTCCTTGTGCTGTTATATGTGATCATGATGCGATGGTGACAGGATCATTATATGATTCCAGAGCTTTCACCTCATGATATTTCCGCACGCTGTCTACTGAAGGGGAAGTTCCGTGGGGTGACTATACGGTCACCGAACATTCTCGCCCATCAGACTTATATGTTAAAACCAGATAGTTTACATTGCTAATTGCAGCTTAAACATAGATCTGGACCCAAAATCTAAATATTAGGATAAGACCTAGCAGAAGGACTACATAAATAAAGTGGCAACTACCAATGCAGTATCTTTGAAATTACATAAGATGGCGGTGTTAAATTCTGCGGAAATCATCCACCCAATCTTCACGTAAAACAGCATGAATCACATTAAACTTATAATTTCACAAGGGTGACTCTTACATAATTTGGTTTGAACAAGAGTTTGCCAGCTCTCTTCCTCCGCTTCGGCGTTGTGGGCATTTTCCTGTGACGGAGGCCCCGCACGAGGCACTTTCCTATCGAACAAATAATGTTTGTAGGGGTTAATATAGTTTATATTAAACTTGCTAAGTAGCTGCATTAGGACCCTCCTCTGCGGGGATGCCTCACGGATCTTACTCTGTGAGGTACCTCTGGCGAGGACCATGATGGGCAGTCATCTACTTGACCCTATGTACTCGACCTCTCCCGAGTAGCAGCAAACGAGTACCATAGTTTGACTGCTACAAATATTAATTATTCTATGTATTTAATTATGTCCCCACCCTAAATGGAGCTGTGGGACCATCACACTGGTGACACCAACAGCGAGGATGAGGCCATGAGGTTCAACTTCCGAGGCGATGGTCGCACGGCCCCACTGGAACGTGAATGTTTCACCGGCTCTAGAAGTCGGTCTTTGTATAATCCGGCAGCGCGCAAAACCGGATCCGCAACCCTGGGATCCGCAGCTAATCAGCAGCCTCGTCCCAACATACCGTGCACTGGCGGTACCGTGGAACGGGAGTATCAGGTGGATCAGCGCACATGCCCAGAGACTACAATATCAACATTGCTAGCCGCACCCTTTAAAATTTATGGGATCTGGTCTACATTGCAAAAAGGGAGTTAACCCTATCATTACATTAAATGTACATATATATATATATATATATATATATATATATATATATATATATATATATATATATATATATATATATATATATATATACGTAGATTACTGCATGGCCTCGAAATATTAAACCTCAGAAAAAGCCACATCACCCAGCTAGAACACTTCCAGAAGAAAATCATCAAACAATTTCAGCACCTGCCCAATCATTATTCAGATGCGGCTGTATTGTTAGTAGTCAGAGCAGAGATCGAATCAGCGATCGACAAGAGAACTGTTAATCTATTCTTAAACATCTGCCGAAATATCAACTCTGCTGAACATGATCTAGCAGAGTACCAGATGGCACTCAAGTCTGTCAACAGCAAAAGCTGGTTCGGTAAGATCAGACACATCCTGTGTAACTATAGTCTACCCCATCATGCACAACTCGAAGATCCGCCAACACATGAGGCTGGCAAGCAAATGATCAAGAAGAGAGTTCTGGAATGAACATATGGTTGAAGAAGCCACAGGTTCTAAGTCTTCATCTGGATTCATCAAACTACAGTCATGTTTAGCTTTAATATATATGTCACAAGAAACCGATCAGACATATGGTAGAAAACCTTATCAACTGGAAACTGATTTTCAAGATGACAGCCAGTGGCTGGTAGCCATCTTGGATTTCAGATCATCGTTGATTGCGATGTGTTTCATCCGAAGATGGAGCCCAGTAAACCTATCAAATATCCAAGAGATCCAATACAGGGTAGCAGAGTTACCATCCGCAAAACAATTTGAGCCATAGCAGAGTAAAATGCAAAACTGCCACTAGGTATCCAATTAGGTCTATGTCCTCCCGGAGGGCAAGCTAAAATGAGGATCAATGCAAGTATGATATTTGAATTCACAAGGCGATAAAGTTTGGCCGGGGTGTGGGGTCAGTGGGTGCCGGGGGGGGGGGGGGCATGGACTGTAGGAATTACCTGTTCAGAAAGAAATAAGACAATACTATAAGCTGTAGTTTATGTGGATGATATAGATCCAATAAATGTAATTTACAATATAAATGTGTTGGTACATTGTTACGTTATTCACCATATAAATGGTTGTCAAGTAGAGATAGTAACAGTAAAATATAAATTGTATCACATAAGGGCACTTTAAACAGAATAGACATTTTTCTTTGTAATATTAGCAAAATAAAACTGAATATTTTTATTTCATTTTTATGAACAACAATTGAAAAATTAACAAAAGTTTGCCATAAAAGCGAAAATATATTTATTTGATAAACTAAGGTGTTAAGAATTTTATGGTAAACACCTACAAATCTGGTTTCAGAATCGCGGCTGAATGCTTATAAAATAATGTGATTGAAAATCATTGCTATGTATGGCAGAATGCACTCAAATATAAGCTGAAAATCTTCAACCGCAATGGCAATTTAGTGCAAACTTGGCAAAGGAAGCAGCTTAATGTCCAGCAAACTGCCGACCTTCACAAACACAGGTCTATGAAGCTTTCTGCAAATCCAGTGGCCAATGGTAGTGACAAATACAAACCAGCGAAGAACCCATCTTCACACTGATCACTAGAAAGAAATGGCATGGGATAGGACACCACCTCAAGATTTTAGTCAGAAAGCCAGAGTGAACATCCTCAGACAATTCATGGAATGGAAAGCCAAGGGCAAAAGGAAGGCATGGAGAAGATTAGGATGATGAGATGACCATAATGTGAATGACCTGTGAGGAGCTAAAGAAAGCATCTCAAAATCATGGACAACAGTGAAAACATCGTGCAGCTGCAATCAGTCTATCGTTGGTTGCTGGCTCTTGTCCGTAGCCAGAGTTCTTAGCTCCATCAGGTTCGTGATGGTCTTCGAGGGACCCAGTCCTATTTCCCTTATTCCAGTATGTAGCATATCTAACAGCCACGTGCAATGGTATCCTCTAGAAGCTTGAATAAATGGCATCTGGGGACACACAGAACATGGTCAAACATAGAAATTCTGCCTTTAGAGATACATAGCTGTTACCCTTGTATAGCATCAGTGATAAATGGGTTGCATCGCACAAGGATGCCACTGTGGCCAGAGGAATCTTTAATCTCCACCCATTGCCTGCCATTATAGCATCCATAAAATCTGGATAAGAATTCACTTAAGAATTGCCATAGCAATGTCCTGAAGCAATCTGAAACTAATCTGAGTGTACATTTTGGAGACAATGTCCGGGATGCATCTATGTCCACTTCCAGATGCTGTGCCAGACGCATAGCCGGTCATATAGACTAGTAATAACTAATATATGGATAGTACATAACCGTTATGCATGTGCCAAACATATATGTCACAAGAGTACTGAGAGAGGCTGGGCGTGTCTTCAAGATGGTAGAGCTCACAAACTAGAACTAAGCATCCAGGAAAGTACATTTCAATGATAACTTGTGTTAATCCTTTACTTGTCAAACATCATAAAACCAGCCTTTGAAGTGGCCTTAAGAAATGTCAATTTGCAGGCCGAAGGTCATTTAAAAAAAGTTTACCAGTGGAATGACTGGCACGATAGCCGAGCCAGTTATTCCAGTGATAAACTTTCATAAATAGTCTTCTATTAGCCTGCAAATCGACACTTACTATTCAACAAGGTCGTTAGAATTCTGGTAGAGCCTGCTCTCTGTGTGTGAAGCATGACAATTAGGTCACACTGACATACATTCGCTATGCACTCACTCTACATACACTAAGTCTATAATGCATGCGCACACCAAGTCTGATTACACAAAGCACAGCACTCTTGAAATGGCAGCCCGCAATACACTTTTGTGATTAATAACTAATTAACCCTCAAATTTATTCAACAAAATTTAAATTTCATAGAAAATGTCCTTTTGCAGATCAAGCGAAGACTAATTTGATAATTTACCACTAGAATGACTGGCTCGGTTATCGAGCCAGTCATTCCAGTGGTAGATTTTCAAAAATAGTCTTCTCTTGGTCTGCAAACGGGCATTTCCCAAGACCAATGCATTAGCCATTTTTGGCTGATATGAGGGTTAAAGGGTTAATGAAGGGACATTATGGTTTCTTGAGCTGCTATCCGCGTGACCCGTCAAACACGTGTCTAATGCATCCGACGACTGCTCTACGCCTGTAAACAGGCACAAGTCTGTGCAATACTCACGTCATTTGCACGTCGTAGAATTTTTAATTGTCAGTGACATATATATTTGACCTTTTTACCCCAAATTGATTACACTTTTTCACGACGCCGTGGTCACCGTTCCAACCAAGTCTGGTCAACATATCACCAGTAGAACAAGTTAACGACAAATTAGACTTAAAAATAATGATTTTTTATATCTTGTCTGTGTGGTCTTGACCTTTTTATCCAAATTTATCATTTATCTTCAGGGGCCACTTTTCCTCCAAGATTTATTACTGTATACCTAAGACTTGAAATTACAGCACTGAATAAGCCGTTGTGACTGACTAACAGACTAACTGACTGACAACTGGACTAATTGACATGACCATTTATTGAGCTGCTAACCCAAAGTTAAAACTCACAATTTTCTTGATAAAGTTTGACAAGTAAAGACTAAGATACAATCTGTCTGTAGTGAGCACATTCTGATGAAGGGTTAACACTATCTATTATGCAATAGGCTGCTGCATCTAAGTGCGTGGTTGGGTGCGTGTGTACATGTGTGTGGTTGGGTGCGTGTGTACATGTGTGTTTGTGTGTGGTTGGGTGCGTGTGTACATGTGTGTTTGTGTGTGGTTGGGTGCGTGTGTACATGTGTGTTTGTGTGTGGTTGGGTGCGTGTGCACATGTGTGTTTGTGTGTGGTTGGGTGCGTGTGTACATGTGTGTTTGTGTGTCGTTGGGTGCGTGTGTACATGTGTTTGTGTGTGGTTGGGTGCGTGTGTACATGTGTGTTTGTGTGTGGTTGGGTGCGTGTGTACATGTGTGTGTTTGTGTGTGGTTGGGTGCGTGTGTACATGTGTGTTTGTGTGTGTTTGGGTGCGTGTGTACATGTGTTTGTGTGTGGTTGGGTGCGTGTGTACATGTGTGTTTGTGTGTGGTTGGGTGCGTGTGTACATGTGTGTGTTTGTGTGTGGTTGGGTGCGTGTGTACATGTGTGTGGTTGGGTACGTGTGTACATGTGTGTTTGTATGTGGTTGGGTGCGTGTGTACATGTGTGTTTGTGTGTCGTTGGGTGCGTGTGTACATGTGTGTTTGTGTGTCGTTGGGTGCGTGTGTACATGTGTTTGTGTGTGGTTGGGTGCGTGTGTACATGTGTTTGTGTGTGGTTGGGTGCGTGTGTACATGTGTGTTTGTGTGTGGTTGGGTGCGTGTGTACATGTGTGTTTGTGTGTGGTTGGGTGCGTGTGTACATGTGTGTTTGTGTGTGTGTGTACATGTGTGCTTGTGTGTGGTTGGGTGCTGTGTACATGTGTGTTTGTGTGTGGTTGGGTGCATGTGTACATGTGTGTTTGTGGGTGGTTGGGTGCGTGTGTACATGTGTGTGGTTGGGTGCGTGTGTACATGTGTGTTTGTGTGTGGTTGGGTGCTATGTACATGTGTGTTTGTGTGTGGTTGGGTGCGTGTGTACATATGTGTTTGTGCGTGGTTGGGTGTGTGTGTGTGTACACGTGTGTGGTTGGGTGCGTGTGTACATGTGTGTTTGTGCATGGTTGGGTGCGTGTGTACATGTGTGTTTGTGGGTGGTTGGGTGCGTGTGTACATGTGTGTGGTTGGGTGCGTGTGTACATGTGTGTTTGTGTGTGGTTGGGTGCTATGTACATGTGTGTTTGTGTGTGGTTGGGTGCGTGTGTACATATGTGTTTGTGCGTGGTTGGGTGTGTGTGTGTACACGTGTGTGGTTGGGCGCGTGTGTACATGTGTGTTTGTGCATGGTTGGGTGCGTGTGTGCATGGTTGGGTGCGTGTGTGGTTGGGTGCGTGTGTACATGTGTGTGGTTGGGTGGGGGGGAACATGTGTGTTTGGGTGCTTGTGTACATGTGTGTGGTTGGGTGCGTGTGTACATGTGTGTTTGTGGGTGGTTGGGTGCGTGTGTACATGTGTGTTTGTGTGTGGTTGGGTGCATGTGTACATGTGTGTTTGTGGGTGGCTGGGTGCGTGTGTACATGTGTGTGGTTGGGTGCGTGTGTACATGTGTGTTTGTGGGTGGTTGGGTGCGTGTGTACATGTGTGTTTGTGTGTGGTTGGGTGCGTGTGTACATGTGTGTTTGTGTGTGGTTGGGTGCGTGTGTACATGTGTGTGGTTGGGTGTGTGTGTACATGTGTGTGGTTGGGTGCGTGTGTACATGTGTGTTTGTATGTGGTTGGGTGCGTGTCTACATGTGTGTTTGTGGGTGGTGCGTGTGTACATGTGTGTTTGTGTGTCGTTGGGTGCGTGTGTACATGTGTTTGTGTGTGGTTGGGTGCATGTGTACATGTGTGTGGTTGGGTGCGTGTGTACATGTGTGGTTGGGTGCGTGTGTACATGTGTGTTTGTGGGTGGTTGGGTGCGTGTGTACATGTGTGTTTGTGTGTGGTTGGGTGCGTGTTCATGTGTGTTTGTGTGTGGTTGGGTGCGTGTGTACATGTGTGTGGTTGGGTGCGTGTGTACATGTGTGTTTGTGTGTCGTTGGGTGTGTGTGTACATGTGTGTTTGTGTGTGGTTGAGTGCATGTGTACATGTGTGTTTGTATGTGGTTGGGTGCATGTGTACATGTGTGTGGTTGGGTACATGTGTATATGTGTGTCATTGGGTGCGTGTGTACATGTGTTTGGTTGGGTGTGTGTGTACATGTGTGTTTGGGTGCATGTGTACATGTGTGTTTGTGTGTGGTTGGGTGCGTGTGTACATGTGTGTTTGTGTGTGGTTGGGTGCGTGTGTACATGTGTGTTTGTGTGTGGTTGGGTGCGTGTGTACATGTGTGCTTGTGTGTGGTTGGGTGCTGTGTACATGTGTGTTTGTGTGTGGTTGGGTGCGTGTGTACATGTGTGTTTGTGTGTGGTTGGGTGCGTGTGTACATGTGTGTTTGGGTGCGTGTGTACATGTGTGGTTGGGTGCGTGTGTACATGTGTCTTTGTGTGTGGTTGGGTGCGTGTGTACATGTGTGTTTGTGTGTGGCCTAAAAAAGCATTTAATACATAAGATGATCTATACATTTATTCTTATATTTAATAGCTAATTGATAAAAATATAAAGTACATTTATATATGTGTTAGTGCATGTGTATATATATATATACAAGTGTATCGCAAAACTGGCCGACGGCATGGAATATGAGCCTAATGAAAGCCATTTGGTTTAGCGCTAAACAGTCACAATATTAGAGGCCTATGTAAGGAAGACTGGTATTCATTTTGAAAATAATGTTACTCAATCCTGACAGAAATATTATTTGTAATGAGACCTGGGCATGTTGAGCCATAAGGGCATTTTGAAAAACTACCTAGATCATCATTCAGATCATTGAGTGAAGACCTCCCCCACTTCCTACCCAGATCATCATTCAGATCACTAAGTGAAGCCCTCTTCCACTTCCTATCTAGATCATCATTCAGATCGCTAAGTGAATCCCTCCTTCACTTCCTACCTAGATCATCATTCAGATCACTAAATGATGCCCCATCCACTTCCTACCTAGATCATCATTCAGATCAATAAGTGAAGACCTCCTCCGCGTCCTACCTAGATCATCATTCAGATCATTAAGTGAATCCCTCCTTCACTTCCTACCTAGATCATCATTCAGATCACTAAGTGAAACCCTCCTTCACTTCCTACCTAGATCATCATTCAGATCACTAAGTGAAGCCCTCCTTCACTTCCTACCTAGATCATCATTCAGATCACTAAGTGAAACCCTCATTCACTTCCTACCTAGATCATCATTCAGATCACTAAGTGAAGCCCCCATCCACTTCCTACCTAGATCATCATTCAGACCACTAAGTGAAGACCTCCTCCACACCCTACCTAGATCATCATTCCGATCACTAAGTGAATCCCTCCTTCACTTCCTACCTAGATCATCATTCAGATCACTAAATGAAGCCCTCCTCCACTTCCTACCTAGATCATCATTCAGATCACGAAGTGAAACCCTCCTTCACATCCTACATAGAGCATCATTCAGATCACTAAGTGAAGCCCCCATCCACTTCCTACCTAGATCATCATTCAGACCACTAAGTGAAGACCTCCTCCACGTCCTACCTAGATCATCATTCAGATCACTAAGTGAATCCCTCCTTCACTTCCTACCTAGATCATCATTCAGATCACTAAATGAAGCCTTCCTCCACTTCCTACCTAGATCATCATTCAGATAACTAAGTGAAGCCCCCCCCCCCTCCCTCCACTTCATACCTAAATCATCATTCAGATAACTAAGTGAAGCCCTCCTCCACTTCATACCTAGATCACCATTCAGATAACTAAGTGAAGCCCCCATCCACTTCCTACCTAGATCACCATTCAGATAACTAAGTGAAGACCTCCTCCACTTCATACCTAGATCATCATTCAGATACGGTAGCCCTCGTCTCTGTTCATGGTTGGTTGATGCTTGTAGATTTCTATGGCCTCTTTAACCTTCCGTTTGAATAAGTTGGTCTCAATGTTGATGACCGAGGCACTGCTGGCGGGGATGACTTATTCAAACGGAAGGTTAGAGGCCATAGAAATATACAAGCATCAACCAACCATGAACAGAGACGAGGGCTACCGTATACCAGCAGTCTACCAGTCCATGCTGTCACGTAACTCCACAAGAACTGACCAGAGTGACGTTGCCAGCGACCGTCAGTTAGTGCTGAAGATGTGACCGAGATGGTCACGAAAGCTACACTCAAACAATTTCTACATCCCGGAGAGGTAACTAATTTTTCCTTATTACCTATAGAAATTGATCTTTTCAAAGTAAGCAGGAAGAAGCCGCTAAAATGATAATATTGCATGCACTATATGCTGGTAGAGTTGCGTAAACAGTTTAACACTCAATCTTGCCAAAAACACCTTCTGCAATCGTTTGGAGAAATGCCCATTCGCAGACCGAGAGAAGACTATTTTTGAGAATTTACTACTGAGATGACTGCCTTGATAACCAAGCCAGTCATTAGGGTTCTTTAGTATATTTAGCGAAGTAATAATTAGATACAGCATAGTACAGTAAGATATTAGCAGAATATGTACAGCCATGTAGATTGTCAGTGCAATGAAACAAGCCTTTTAGACTGACATATAATTTGTGGATAACAGCTATTATCACGGTAATTATTAATTTAATATTTTAGATACAAATTACAGTTATTAGCTTGGCTAAGATGATTATATAAAATAGAAAGATAACAGTTACACTGACAAAAGCAATGTACAGAGGTGCTGTTGTAAGAATGTAGTAAGGACTTTGACAATGTGTCTCTTTAAATCAATACCAGAAACTCACTATATGCATAAGCATAGCACAACATGGAATGACTAATGACATCATATGCCGATACGGTCTACAGACTGGGACTACTACAACACAAGCAAAATCTCCATATACATTAACATTGTTTCGCCAGTCATTACCAGTTGTAATTTATTCTTGCAGACAATATGGAGATGATTTCATTACCTCTTTCAAACCAGAAATCACATTTTTAATGTCACAGTAACCATACATTTAAGCAGTTGAATATTTGGAACTTTCTCAGACACTAACATTTTCTAGTTCTCTTAGCTTCAAAATGCCCTGCTATAATTAACTAATTAATAACTATCTGATAAGGGCCATTACACTCAGGGACCGACCTACACATTCGCCAATTAGCCAAATGCTAGTAAAATTGAGATCTAGCTAATAGAATGCAGCAAATTTCACTTTCCCTTTCTCCGAGATCTAACAATACTCACCATTCTGTTACTTCTGATATACAGCTGGCCTTGACAGCTGGCTCTAGGACTATAGACTTAGAAAGCTTTACCGACTCCTTGGAACCGGGTACTCGGCTCCCAACTGCCGAGTACCCGTCTACCATAGAGCTCATATTGTTTGCATAGCCACCAAACAAGAGAAATCCATGGCTTGCCTCCGTGGGGCTGGGAGGCTGGGTCCGTAACAGAATGGTGAGTATTGTTAGATCTCGGAGAAAGGGAAATTGAAATTTCCTGCATTCTCCTTCGATCAATACTCACCATTCTGTTACTTCTGGTATACACCAGATTTGATCAGTAACCTGGTGGGAAGGGGCAAGCCATAAATGCTACTTTTGCCCCTTGGAGAAAGATTTAGACTTAACAACTTGACTAACGGAGACCTAAAAGGACCGTCAAGTTATCGGAACCGAATCACATTCGCGTCACTGCACACACCCCCCCCCCCTTTTTCTCCTAAGAAAAGGGAGAGAACTCACGAACATGTATCTCGCCTGAAACACAAATATGCCAAGAGGGTTAACTGCTCTTTGCATATATTAGCCTGGGAATGAGCATGAATATATAAGATGAATGATCATGATATATAGACATAATACAAAACACTCACAATCGTGAATTACCTCATGATATTTGGAATTCAGACCTGGAGCCTCCAATCATTCACTTGTCCGGCCATCAGTGACACAACTGGTTGATATCCTCTCGCTCGACCATGTCTGCTTCTTAATTCTCTTACAAATGCCAAAAAAGGAAGAAGAGTAGTGCGGTCATATAGCTATCGTCTCAAAACAGCTAAAGCGAGTGGAATGGCGAAGTCTGACACATCCCTCATATAGTAATCCGTGAAAGAGGACTCACAGTGCCCTTGTGCGACAGCCATGATGTCCTTAAACGGAACACCATTGTAAAGGGCGGAAGTGGCGGCTATTCCTCTAACATTGTGCCCTTGCGCCTTGCACTTGGTGCCCAGTCCTAATCTCATGGGTAGTCTGAATGCATTCGACTACCCAATGAGAGATAGAATCCACGGATGCGGCGCCATATGGCTCCATATGGCAGATCCACAGATGTCTATCATTCGACCGTAACGAGTCTGTCCGTTTTGTACTTAGTCAAAGCACAGACTGGGCACCAGACACTGGCATCACAATCCAACCTACTTATTTTCGGTATAACGATCGGTTGGCCGGGATATCTCAAAGATCGAATCTTTGACATAAACTCTGCTCCTGGCAGTAGACGCAGACCCTCTCTGGAGACAATAAATCGGTCCCTCTCTGCTGAAAGTGCATGGATCACACTGCGCCTTCTAGCTGAGGAAGCTGCCAATAGAAAGACTGCCTTTAGAGTCAAATGCTTTAGACTAGCCGAACGCAACGGTTCGAAAGGGTGCTTGGCCAGTACATTAAGCACTAAAGATAGACTCCATGCTGGAATGACTACCGGTTGTCTCGGTCGGAGATTGCTCATTCCCTTCACCATCATACTCAACTGGGCCACCTCTGGACTATCCCTGTTGGCGAGACAAGGGATAATTGATGCCAAAGCTAACTTGTATCCAGCAATTGTGACAGGAGCTAGGCCTGAAAAGAACAGCTCACAGAGAGTCTGCTATTTGCTGAATAGTGGAATGAAAGGTAACAATACCCTTTTCCTCACACCAGTCTGCAAATCCGTTAACCTTGTTGTTATATGACTTGAAGGTTGACCTCCTTCTCGCAGCCGCGATGAAATCAGCAGCCTGTTGAGAAAAGCCTTCCGACGTGGAACGTTGTTTGACAACAACCACGCAGTCAATAACATTTCGGGACGCTCGTGTAGGAAGCATCCCTTGGCCTGGGAGATTATGTTTGGAATCTCGGGCAACTGCCCTGGATTTTCCACCAGCAGATCTAGCAGATCCGTGAACCACGCCCTGCTTGGCCAATACGGCGCTATTAGCAGGACCCGACACGGTTCCTCCCTGATCTTCACCAATACCTTCGGCAGAAGGATGGTGGGTGGGTACGCGTAAGCGTGCATCCCTCTCCAGCTTATCGCCAGAGGGTCTGTATCGACGGCATTTGGATCTGGAATCGGCGAGACATAAGTCATGACTTGAGCATTTTCCCTTGTGGCGAACAAGTCCACGTTGGGTTTGCCCCAATGCTCGAAGATCCTTCGTAGAACTGGAGGGTTGAGGGACCATTCTGTTGGCAGAATTCTCTGTCTGCGAGACAAAGCATCCGCCAGAATGTTCAATCAGCCAGGAATGTGAGCTGCTTTCAAAGCAACCGAGTAATTCCTGCACCATTGAATCAAGTGCCACACTTTGATACACCGTGTGGGTGACCTGGTCCCGTTTTGGCGATTTATGTATGATACTAACGTCGAATTGCAATCCGACCGTATCAATATCACCTTGCCCCTGATCATCGGAAGAAACTCTTCCAACGCCAGTTCCACTGCCATCATTTCCAACAGATTGATATGCAGCTGACTCTCCAGGAGAGTCCATGTGCCCGAGACCTGGTGTTCTCCCAGGCAGGCCCCCCCACCCCTCCAGCGATGCATCCTTGTACACGGACAGCTGGGGGTGGGGTAGGTGCAGCGAAACCCCTACTACGAGATTCTGACGCTGTTTCCACCATACAAGATGCGATATTATCGGCTCCAAAACGGGCACCAGTTTTGACAGGGGTTCTGTTCTCTGTTCCCACAGAGACATCAGATACAACTGGATAGGTCTTCGCATTAGAGCAGCGTACGGGATCACTTGCTCCATGGAGACCATCATGCCCAGCATCTGAAGAAACCGCCTCGCCTGAGTGTGGTTTCCCACTCGAAAACTCTTGAGGATGGCTAACAGACACCACTCTGGGCTCTGATGGGTAAACCCTGCCCTCCTCGAGATCGAATCGCATCCCCAAATAAACGAAATGTTGAGTGGGTGTCAACTCGGATCTCTCCTTGTTGACTATCCTGCCTAGATCTGAAAGTAACTTCAGAGTCAGAGCAGTATCCACGTTCAACCTGGCTGCAGAGTCTGCTTTGAGCAGCCAGTCGTCTATGTAGGTGTGTAGCGCCAGGTTCTCTTTTCTGAGAAACGCTGTCACCGCAAGGACCACTCATGTGAATACCCTCAGAGCTGTCGACAGGCCAAACGGGAGAACTGTAAACCCCCATACTTGATTCTGAAAAACAAAATAATCTCAGAAACCTGTGCCAACTCCGGTTCATAGGAATGTGGAAATATGCATCTTTCAGATCGATCGACACACACCACATTCCCTTCCTCAATCCCGCCATTACCGACCTCGGTGTTTCCATCTGGAACCGAGGCGTATGGATAAACCAATTTAATGGCCTGAGATTGAGTATGGGTCTCCACCCCCCCCCCCCCCCCCCCCCCGTGCTCTTGGGGACAAGGAACATATTTGAATAGAAGCCCGGAGTGTTCTGGTTCGCTGGTTTTATTGCTCCCTTCAGAAGCAAACCCGACACTTCGTTTTGAATGGCTTCTAACTTGTCTGGGTTCCGTGGTACGGGTGTCCAGACAGGTGCCAAAGACAGATTCTGCGGCGGAAAGTCCCACCACTCCCGTATGTACCCCTGGGATAACCATCCCAGGACCAGACTGTCTGACGTCACACCTCGCCAGGCCTCGACGAAACGCATGAGCCTTCCACCCACCGCCTCGACGTCTAACGGGGTTGTCCGGCTCGCGGTCCGCTCCCACGCCCGCCCCCCCTTTCTTAACGAGAGAGAGAGAGAACCATTTCCGTCTTGGCTCGGCAGGTATAACTGGCACCGCTGTTCCTGTCGCACAGGTGCGGTCCAGGCAGATATGAAGGGAGCTCTCGTACCCTCAGGTACGATCTGCTCCCTTCTTTCTGCCCTTGGAGGACTTACCCTTACCCTTCCCCTTGCCCCTCCCGCCTCTAGGGCGATCATGAGCAACATTGGGGAGGGTAGGGGCCTCCACAACCTTCCTGGCTTTCTTAGCCGGTGGCGGCTGAGAAAATCCAGACGAAGCAGAAGTCGCAGTAGGCTTAGCTTTCGCCTTGCCTTTCTGCTTCTTCTGCTTCTTCGAAGGTTGGACAGCTAACGGTTTCCCTACAGCCCCTAGTGCGTGCGCTTGCCGCACTAGCTCCAGCTGTAGGTTTACCGCCAACCGATTCTGCGCAATGCTGGCAGTGTCCTCTAGGATGGCCCGCGCCTGGCCACCGAAGATGCTAGGCCCTGTCAGGGGTGTCCCAAGAAGACGCTCCCCGACTGCCGTAGCTGGATGCATATGGTCAAGAACCATTTGTCTCCTGGACTTTGTCACATGCGCTTGCACCCTTGCCAGTGCATCCATAGACAGCACCAAGCCGTCACTGACGCACGAAAGCGCCACAGGTGGCACAGGGTGGCCTGCCCCCGCTTCAGCCCACACCGACTGAAGAAGGCGATACGAATGGTTGACAGCACTCATAGCTGCCCTCACACCCTCATCGCATAGGGACAGGACTTCATCCTGGTGTGCCTGGGACTTGTCCACAAGTG
Source organism: Chaetoderma sp. LZ-2023a (assembly GCA_034401795.1). Lineage (NCBI taxonomy): Eukaryota > Metazoa > Mollusca > Caudofoveata > Chaetodermatida > Chaetodermatidae > Chaetoderma > Chaetoderma sp. LZ-2023a. Next base: position 3,508,434 of record CM067360.1, read on the forward strand.
CCGGACCGGGGCCACCCGCTCCAGCACTCTGAACACCCAGTACCCAGCGGTCATTCTCTGTGACCGACGGGACAACACCATACCTGTTGTATTCCCACCATGGAATACGACCCCTCGCCCGCACCTCCATGGAGGCCGCAAGAAGCTGGCCCTTGTTCATGCGTTGTTTGCTATACATAGTATCAAGCAACACCATAAACCATGGATCCAGTCCAACAGACTGGATCAGGGCTGCGGGCAAGATCCCCGTCCTAATCGATGCACCGATGGACGGGGTACATCCTCCTCAGCCGTGGTCGAAACCACAGACGGGTCCACCCTGGCTAGCCAAGCCAGAGCCTCAGACCAATCCGTCTCCGAGGAGGACATTCCCGTGAACACGTCAGCCGTTGACAAGTTCACGGCCCTACCAGCAATGGCCTCCCGGCTAGGAGCCACTGCTGATATGCCAGGAACTCTGGTACCGTACGGTTCCGCCGCCACCCCATGCAACACACCAGTCCATGGAGTAGGCCTGCATGGAAAACCGTGCGGACCCGTAGCGGTTGAGGAAACGTGGCCAAACACGGGCGCCAACGGCACCCCATGTCTGACCGCCGGACCAGGCGAGATAGGTGAGTACCATGCCTGGCCGGCCACACCCGTCACCGTGTTGGTTGGCAGCAAACCAACCATCACGGGACCGGTGCCCGGTACCGGAGTGGCCTCAACCACGGGCGGAGCCACTGCCCTGGCTTGCGCCAGGCCAGACAGATGGAGGGCGGCTTCCATCAGGACGGAATCGACCTCCATGCTCTCCACCCGCGGCCTCACAGGCCGCAGCACACTCTCCTCCTCGGCCTCCTCATCTTCAGACCCCTAAGAGTCGTCACTAGACAAGGAAAACCGTGGAGCCGTCCTGGCAGACGGCTCCCATGCCTGACGGACCAGCCACCGCTACTGGACCACCCGGAGGTGGCCGCAGAGAGACAGAACCCATCAGGCCAGAGCCCGACGGGACTGCCAGGGGGCCGTACAAAACGGCTCCCTCGGTGTCCAGTCCAAAACCCTGTCCAAGGACAGGGTCCGAATCAAACATGGGGAGAGACTGCCCTACAACTTTTGGCAGCAGGGAAGACACCAGCGTGGGCAGAACGCTATGCAAGACACCTTGCCTAGCCGGACCAAACCACGCCGGCGGTGCCATCTCCGCCACCTCCAGTTGCAGACGTGGAACGCCCCCACGGGCCGAAACGGATGCTCCACGATTTACTTTCGGACCGCCTGACCCCGCGTCAGACCCTGCCAAGTCCTTCTGGCAAGGAACTTAAGCATCATATTGACCGACCACACAGCGCAAACGTTACACCTACTGTCAAGACTACACTTAGTACAGTGGAAACAGACATGGTCCTTTTATAGAACCCGTACGATATGTGGCACTCGACACATGATGGCGGGGATGGCTTGGCCTATAAACCAAACCTACAATAAGCCAGCGGAACGAAACAAAAATGGAAGGCAGACAATTAATTTTCAAATATATTGACCATAAATTAACTGTCACCCTCCCGCACCCCACCCCGCAACGTTACAGCAAAGATCGCATTGAATATGACGACAAGAATGAAGCCGGCAACAATACACCCATACACTGATCCTCAAGGATGTATAATTGAACCAGGAATCATATCGCATAGCATTCGGGGTATATTTACTAATAAATATAAATTATACTCCTAACGAAGGCCACAACGATATGTGAAGAAACAACAAAATGTAAACAAACTGCTGTAGCACACGGTAAAACCGCAGACCACACATCTAAATCAAGAATTTTGAAACCACTGATCATTGCAAACAGATCGTGATAACACGCAAAACTTGAAAATTCCAAAGTTTTTCTGGTACCAATTAAGTACGCAGCACCCAGAATCAGATGCGCGAATTAATGAAATATTTTCTTCACATAAACATCCGAGACACACGGTTGTGACGACACCCACTCGGATCTTACGGAGAACGACGTCAGCCAATCATCGTGTTTAAAACACTGATAAGCCAACACCTAATTTCATATCTGCCGATCGCCTGTTGGGATTTAAAGGAAGGCGATCATCTGGCATGTTTCGTTGTTAACACACGTCCCAGATTCTTTGGGGTTAGAAATTGGAACATGCGACATATATGAAATTTTAGAGACCTAAGTCTTTTAACTATGGAATAACATGGAAATATACGACCTGATATCCTCAGAAGCGTCCATATTAATCCAAAATATTCTTTTGAGAACGCACAAGCTATCACAATTAATCACAGTAAAAAGACTTAGGCTTAAACAATCTTAAGACTTTCCAACTGCAAAAAGCATGTATTCTCTTGTCGCTATGCAAACAAGAATGAGCTCTATGGTAGACGGGTACTCGGCAGTTGGGAGCCGAGTACCCGGTTCCAAGGAGTCGGTAAAGCTTTCTAAGTCTATAGTCCTAGAGCCGGCTGTCAAGGCCAGCTGTATATCAGAAGTAACAGAATGGTGAGTATTGATCGAAGGAGAAAGCAGAATTGGCTAAATATTTGGGTAATTATTAAAACCATATTATTTTACAGAATTTCTAAGTAGAGAATCATTAAAATATAAAGATAACTTATTTTATGTTTTTATTGTGAACAAATAAATGCCAAAATCCTAATATCTCAGATCAAAAGCTCCCATATAGGCCAGCAGTTGAATATTTTGAAACTAATTTGACTGGAAGCTGAGGCAGCAACAGCTTCTAGGCAAATTAGTTTCAAAACATTAAACATAATCTTGTATCTTGTAGATAGTGTTCAGCTCAAAGGGTTGCCTGGTGGTGATGGATCGTAGACATTGGAAAACATTGGCTAAAATAGTTCAGATTTGGCTAAGAAAAATGGTAGTTGGCTAATCTATTGGGTAATAATTTGTAAAAGCCATGTCTGTCCCGGACACTGATATCACTGTCATATTTAAAATCAAATAGCACTCCGACTCAGGGGAGGGGCTGGCTGATGCTTTTTGTTTTGTCAATGCTCTTAGTGACAATCTGACCTAGATAATTGATCTAAAGCTTAAATTGATCAAAAATAGTCACAGTATGAAGAAGTATGCCAAATCTAGTGAGTTTACCATCTGGGATTCCAAGGTCATCGCCAAAAATGTATATTCCAGTATGCGCTTAGTGACTCCATGACACAGACATTTGACCTGAAACGCAACTCTTTTTTTAGCATGCCAGAATATAAATGAGGATGAGCTAAATTTAATGCGTCTAGCTTCTTGCATTCAGGAGATATGCTGTGGATAATTAGGAAGAAAAACTAACAGACAAATGGACAAATGGCCTTTATCTTGAAACTAATTTGACTTGGTGCTGTTGCTGCCTTGGGCTACAGCATGTTTATGAAATAGTAATAATTTTAGTAAAAATATACAATTCATACAACAACGTTTAGTCTGTTATCAATTAAGCATTCGTGATGATCTTAGTTACGTCATTCATGCTGTAATTGATTATGACATCATCCTACATGTCACATAGTTGATAATGATACCTTGTGACTGATAGATATTAAACTGGAATCCTCCATTCTAATTTGAATTCAAAATATTTGGTCTAAAGAAGCTAAGAACAATTCAAAATATACTGGTTGAATGGTCTATTATTGGTTCTAATAAGGAAATTATAATCTTGGTGATACACGGCAATGCTGTATCACAGAGGATGCCACCCCCAACAACCCCACCCCCAACCCCCTCTCCCCCATCACACTAAAAAAAAGTCCATGTAATTCATGAATCCATTTCCACACTCAATAATATGACATTATAATCAACTACGTGACATGTATGCTGACATCATAATCATGATGTCAAAGTGATTCGAAATAGTCCGTCTTTAGTGCTTAATGGTCTGACACGTTGTACGAATTGTATGCCATTACCATTTAATAACCATTCTGTTGAATATTTTGAAACTAATTTGACTGGGCTGCTGTCAAATTAGTTTCAAAATATTCAACAGGTTTCCCTGTATAGTTTTCTGGAAATTGATATTCAAGAAGTTCAAGGATCGATCGATCCCAACACGAGCAATGTGTGGGTGGAGCTTAGCTAGTAATTGGCGGGGCATAGCTAAAACTGGAAAGGGTCGTTCTGCAAGAACCATGAAAGGCACAGAACTTTTGATACACCTCATAGCCTTTAGCCTAAAACACACCCATACCCCAATCTGGTGGAAGAGCTGTTGAGAATGCACACTACACAGCAATTTCTTTGATGTTAATTAAACTGAGACAAGTAGATCACAGTGATATATTTTTGATACATGACATACATTTAGCGTAGAATTTTATATGATAATCATTGAAACATGAAAAGTAGGTCATGGTGGCCTACTTTTAGTATGTAGCACACATTTAACATACAATGTATCCATACACCAAGTTTGGTTATGATATAAAAATAAATGTTAAACTACAGCCAGGAGAGGAATTTTCGATGATGTTCAATGAACCATGAAAAGGTCACACTGACCTCATTATGAGATGTGACACACCTGTAGGTTACAATACATTCATACAATCATACCAAAGGTTTAATTACTATATACAAAAGCCTAACTCCAGCCTAGACAAGTATTTTCTATGATGTTCAATGAACCGTGAAAAAGAGGTCACACTGACCTATTTTGTTATATAACACACCTTTAGGCTATGATGCATCATACACCAAATTTATGCTCAAACAAATTTCTATGATGTTCATTGAACCATGAAAAGTAGGTAGCACTGACCTACTTTTGATCTACAAAACTCCATTAGCCTACAATGCATCCACGCACCAAACTTGGTTACTATATATGAAAAACTCCCAAAACTATAGTAAAGAATTTCTATAATGTTCAGTGACACATGAAAAGCATGTCATATTGACCTACTTTTGATACAGGGAATACATTTAGCCCAAAATGTTTGGTTACTGCATAAGAAAGATGATAATTTGTGTTGCCTGAATAATTTACTATTGATTCCTCTCGGAAATTTACCTTTGACCGATATTATCCAGAAACTATGTCAGATAGACCTAGTTTTTATATGGGTTGTAGCGCATGGCAGAAGGAAGCCGCCCACCAAGTTAGAAGTTAATAGCTCTAAATATAAAAAAACATGCCATTGAGGTAATATATTTCCCCATTGGGGCCCCATAATTGAAAACAACATTGATCATTGTAGCACATCTGACTGACAGGTTAGCTGATAAAATTAATACAATGGATCTTTCCAGTTTTAGCTATGCCCCACCATCTCTAGCTAACCTCCACCCACACCTCACTCGTGTTGGGATAGAATGATCTCTGAACTCCATGACTATCAATTTCCAGCAAACTCAACAGGTAAGCTGTTGAATATTTTGAAACTAATTTGACTGGGTGCTGTTGCTGCCTATGGCAGAAACAGGCCCCAGTCAAATTAGTTTCAAAAATATTCAACAGCATGTTTATTAAATAATAGAGACATACAATTCGTACAATGTGTCAGACTATTAAGAGTTAAAGAGGTGCCATATAGAATCATTTATGACGTAATGATTATGACATCATCCTACACGCTGCTTAGCTGATTATGACTTCATATGACGTCAGTACTCTGGAAGGGTCCCTTAGCATCAACACATTTATGTTAATTAAAGGTGTCCGGTCACATGATTCGACACATCCTTGTGCGAGTTGGCTCTTCAGGAAGCAAGACTCTTTGTTCATTTTCTTTCTTGAGTTGGTTCATTTGATACTTATACAAAAGCCACTCTCTGTTGAATAATCAAAACAAAATCAATTTCAAATAGCAAACAAATTTCACTGGATAATGTATTATTAATAGACAGATCTGATCTGTCAATCAAGTACATGACATCATAATCAATTACATCACATGTAGGCTGACATCACAATGATAACTGACAGAGAATACTCAGTCATGATTCAGGAAAAGTCTGTCAGGTGTGTGAATTGTATAGCTTTAATGGTTATTTAACCCGTGAGTGGTCAAGCCGGCCAAAACCAGTCTCTGTGGTGATCTTAAGGAATGTTCATTTGCTGACAAAGCGAAGACTATTTCAGAAAATGTCCCACTGCAATGACTGGCTCGATAACCGAGCAAGTCATCCAGTGATAAATTTTCAAAAATAAGTTTCGCTTGGCTTGTAAATTGATATTTATTAAGCATAAATATTGATTTTGTTGACAAATCTTGATCATTAAAGGGTTAATAAGCTTTCGGTTGAATATTTTCAAACTAGTTTGACATGGCACAGTTACTGCCCTAGGTAGCAACAGCACCTAGACAAATTACTCTCAAAATATTGAACAGCTTAACTGAATAGTTACGCTAGAAATGGGTGGGGCATAGCTAGACATAGGTAGAGCATAGCTAGAATTGGGTGGGCCATAGTTAGAAATGGGTGGGCCATAGTTAGAAATGGATGGGGCATAGTTAGAAATGGGCGGGGCATAGTTAGAAATGGGTGGGTAACAGTCAGAAATGGATTGCTTTAGGTTTCTTATTATACACTAATATTCCATGTGATAAAACTTTGATATTCAACTAGCTAAATACATACTTTTGAAAATTTACCACTGTAATAACTTGCTCAGTTATCAAACCAGTCATTCCAGTACAACATTTTTAAAAGTAATTTTCTCTTGGTCTGCAAATAGACATTTTTCAGAAGTTGTTTTTGGTCATTTGAGTGTGGTTAAACAAAACAATTAACTAGAAGTGGGCCGCATGCATGGGGCCTTCCTGACATCTAGAACAAAGTACAGGTCGATTGCTTGGTGAGCCTTCATGACATCTAGAACAAAGTACAGGCCACTTGTATGGCGATCCTTCATGACATCTAGAACAAAGTACAGGCCACTTGTATGGTGAGCCTTCATGACATCTCGAACAAAGTATAGGCCGCTTGTATGGTGAGTCTTCATTACATCTAGAACAAAGTGCAGGCCACTTGCAGTGGGGGGGGCCTTCATGACATCTAGAACAAAGTACAGGCCGCTTGCAGTGGGCGGGGGGGCCTTCATGACATCTAGAACAAAGTACAGGCCGCTTGTATGGCGAGCCTTCATGACATCTAGAACAAAGTACAGGCCGCTTGCAGTGGGGGGGGGGCCTTCATGACATCTAGAACAAAGTACAGGCCGCTTGTATGGGGGGCCTTCATGACATCTAGAACAAAGTACAGGCCACTTGTATGGGGGGGGGCCTTCATGACATCTAGAACAAAGTATAGGCCGCTTGTATGGCGAGCCTTCATGACATCTAGAACAAAGTACAGGCCACTTGTATGGGGGGCCTTCATTACATCTAGAACAAAGTACAGGCCGCTTGTATGGGGGGCCTTCATTACATCTAGAACAAAGTACAGGCCGCTTGTATGGGGGGCCTCCGTGACATCTAGAACAAAGTACAGGCCACTTGTATGGCGAGCCTTCATGACATCTAGAACAAAGTATAGGCCACTTATATGGGGGGCCTTCATTACATCTAGAACAAAGTACAGGCCGCTTGCAGTGGGGGGGGGCCTTCATGACATCTAGAACAAAGTACAGGCCGCTTGTATGGGGGGCCTTCGTGACATCTAGAACAAAGTACAGGCCACTTGTATGGGGGGGGGGCCTTCATGACATCTAGAACAAAGTATAGGCCGCTTGTATGGCGAGCCTTCATGACATCTAGAACAAAGTACAGGCCACTTGTATGGGGGGCCTTCATTACATCTAGAACAAAGTACAGGCCGTTTGTATGGGGGGCCTTCATTACATCTAGAACAAAGTACAGGCCGCTTGTATGGGGGGCCTCCGTGACATCTAGAACAAAGTACAGGCCACTTGTATGGCGAGCCTTCATGACATCTAGAACAAAGTACAGGCCGCTTGTATGGGGAGCCTTCATTACATCTAGAACAAAGTACAGGCCGCTTGTATGGCGAGCCTTCATTACATCTAGAACAGAGTACAGGCCGCTTGTATGGCGACCCTTCATTACATCTAGAACAAAGTATAGGCCGCTTGTATGGCGAGCCTTCATTACATCTAGAACAAAGTATAGGCCGCTTGTATGGGGGGGGCCTTCATTACATCTAGAACAAAGTACAGGCCGCTTGTATGGGGGGGCCTTCATTACATCTAGAACAAAGTACAGGCCACTTGTATGGGGGGCCTTCATGACATCTAGAACAAAGTACAGGCCGCTTGCAGTGGGGGGGGGCCTTCATGACATCTAGAACAACGTACAGGCCGCTTGTATGGGGGGCCTTCGTGACATCTAGAACAAAGTACAGGCCGCTTGCAGTGGGGGGGGGGGCCTTCATGACATCTAGAACAAAGTACAGGCCACTTGTATGGCGAGCCTTCATGACATCTAGAAGAAAGTACAGGCCACTTGTATGGGGGGGGGCCTTCATTACATCTAGAACAAAGTACAGGCCGCTTGTATGGGGGGCCTTCATGACATCTAGAACAAAGTACAGGCCACTTGTATGGGGGGGGCCTTCATTACATCTAGAACAAAGTACAGGCCGCTTGTATGGGGGGCCTCCGTGACATCTAGAACAAAGTACAGGCCACTTGTATGGCGAGCCTTCATGACATCTAGAACAAAGTATAGGCCACTTGTATGGGGGGCCTTCATTACATCTAGAACAAAGTACAGGCCACTTGTATGGGGGGGGGCGAGCCTTCATGACATCTAGAACAAAGTACAGGCCACTTGTATGGGCGGCCTTCATTACATCTACAACAAAGTACAGGCCACTTGTATGGCGAGCCTTCATGACATCTAGAACAAAGTACAGGCCGCTTGTATGGGGGGCCTTCATGACATCTAGAACAAAGTACAGGCCGCTTGTATGGGGAGCGAGCCTTCATTACATCTAGAACAAAGTACAGGCCGCTTGTATGGCGAGCCTTCATGACATCTAGAACAAAGTACAGGCCGCTTGTATGGTGAGCCTTCATGACATCTAGAACAAAGTACAGGCCGCTTGTATGGGGGGCCTTCATTACATCTAGAACAAAGTACAGACCGCTTGTATGGGGGGCCTTCGTGACATCTAGAACAAAGTACAGGCCGCTTGCATGGTGAGCCTTCATGACATCTAGAACAAAGTACAGGCCGCTTGCATGGCGAGCTTCATGGCATATAGAACAAAGTATAGGCCGCTTGTATGGCGAGCCTTCATGACATCTAGAACAAAGTACAGGCCGCTTGTATGGCGCGCCTTCATGACATCTAGAACAAAGTACAGGCCGCTTGCATGGCGAGCCTTCATGACATCTAGAACAAAGTACAGGCCGCTTGTATGGAGAGCCTTCATGATATCTAGAACAAAGTACAGGCCGCTTGTATGGCGAGCCTTCATGACATCTAGAACAAAGTATAGGCCGCTTGTATGGTGAGCCTTCATGACATCTAGAACAAAGTACAGGCCACTTGTATGGCGAGCCTTCATGACATCTAGAACAAGTAACAGGCTGCTTGCATGGCGAGCCTTCCTGACATCTAGAACAAAGAACAAGCCGCTTGCATGGCGAGCCTTCATGACAACTAGAACAAAGTACAAGCTGCTTGTATGGCGAGCCTTCATGACATCTAGAACAAAGTACAGACCGCTTGCATGGCGAGCCTTCATGACATCTGCAACAAAGAACAGGCCGCTTGCATGGTGAGCCTTTGTGACATCTAGAACAAAGAACTGGCCGCTTGCATGGCGAGCCTTCATGAGATCTAGAACAAAGTACATGCCACTTGCATGGTGAACCTTCATCTTCTTCTTTTCGATCGCTGGTATCACACTTGGAGAGCCATTCTCAAGATGAAATCTGTGGTTTTCTGCAGTTCTTCCACATGACATCTAAAACAAAGTACATAGAACCTCGGTAGCCGTGGGTGCCTTGATATTTGCCTTTTTGACCCCAGCATTGGCCTTACATTTCACCCCACTTTGATTAAGCGCTCTCCATTAGAACCATCTCCATTACAACCAGAGTTATTGAGAAATGTGTCTTTCAGGATTCAAAATAATCATTTTAATCTGGGTCACTGTCGCCTTGAAATTTGATCCCAAATTTATCACACATCTTCAGGACAACACGTGTAACCTTTCCAGCAGCTGTGTATACTGTATATGAAAACCTTAGAGACATTTACATTTATATTATTAATTTGCATAACATATTCATTTTACCTTTCTGCTCGAGGTAGTTTGGGCAAGCGGTCCTTTAGACTGCTGGCATCAATCACTTCTGTCTTGGGATTTATCGTCTCATAAAGAGTGTCATCAGCACTAGCACCTGAGCAAAAACACCCGATTATAATCATGACATGTATGACATGACAAATCATTCTGCAAAGCTGTCACATCAATAATGTCTGAATGATGAATACAGGAATCAGACTCAAGCATCTGAGGTCATAATTAATGGACCTTTCCATTTTTAGCTATGCCCCGGCCATCACTAGCTAAGCTCCACCCACACCTCGCCATGTTGGGATTGATCGATCCCCGAATGCCATAACTATCAATTTCCTGAAAACTATACAGGGAAGCTGTTGAATATTTTGTAACTAATTTGACTGGGTGCTGTTGCTGCCATACCCAGTCAAATAAATTTCAAAATATTCAACAGAATATTTATTATATAGTAGACATACAATTTGTACAACAATGCATAGACCGTCTTCAAATATGCGTTCGTGATGTACTTATCGACGTCATTCATTATGATGTCATTTTATACATCGCATAGTTGATTATGATGTCATATGATGGGTGGGTACTCTGGAAAGGTGGATTGCATCACATGTAGGCTGCTGTCACAATACATAGTGACATCTCTAGCTTCATCACGAACATTGAAACGTCTGTCAAGTGTACGAATAGCTTGTCTTTGATAATGTACACTTTAATAAAACCAATTATGTTGAATATCTTGCCATAGGAATCAACAGCACCAAGTTAAATTAATTTCAAAATAATCAACAGCTTACCAGTATAGTTGACCTGAAAATGGGATTCTGGGAGTCCAGATTTTAAGGTATATAAATGGGTGGGGCATAGCTAGGAATGAGTGCGGCATAGCTCGAAATGGGGTGGGGGGCATAGCTAGAAAAGGGTGGGGCATAGCTAGAAATGGGTGGGGCATAGCTAGAAATGGGTAGGCATAGCTAGAAATGGGTGGGCATAGCTAGAAATGGGTGGAGCATAGCTAGAAATGGGTGGGCAGAGCTAGAAATGGGTGGGGCAGCTAGAAATGGGTGGGACAGATAGAAATGGGTGGGGCAGCTAGAAATGGGTGGGACATAGATAGAAATGGGTGGGGCATAGCTAAAAATGGGTGGGGCATAGATAGAAATGGGTGAGGCATGACTAGAAATGGGTGGGGCATAGATAGAAATGGGTGGGGTATAGCTAGAAATGGGTGGGACATAGCTAGAAATGGGTGGGGCATGGCTAGAAATGGGTGGGACATAGCTAGAAATGGGTGGGTCATAGGCCTATTCGATTAATCGATATTTCATCGATAGTCCATTATTTTTCCTGCCGATTATATAATCGGGTATAAAATACAATAATCGAAAAAATCGATTTAATCAGCCATTTTGCGAGAAAATGTTAAAAAACTAATTACTGTTCTTCATAGTAAATTCAAATTTTCGATGCAACTTTTCACAAATTCTGACCATTCTTTTGGAACTAATTTGACTTAAAACCTAAGGCAGCAACAACTTGCAGTCAAATGATTTTCAAAATATTCAACTTTTCTAGTTCTGGAAATATGGAAACGTCATAGATAGGACACTACGGGTGAAATCTATATCATAATAAAAATTAAAACAAGAGGCCCAATGGGCCTGCATCGCTCACCTGGAACACTGGCATTTCAACTAATCTTACTTAAGTTTTACATCCATCGGTGTCACTTCCAATGACTTTCAGTCAAATGGTTTAGTTTCGAGATATTGCCAACAATCTCTAGACTGTTTTTTTGCATTAGTGATTTTGAACAATGTTTAAGCGAAAATAGATGATATCAGCGCGAACAACAGCTGGTTTCTTAACGGTCTCACTGCTGCAAGCCAGTGCAGCCAATAATTTCAATTTTCAAAAGCTCTTGACATGTTGAATATTTTGAAAACAATTCAACTGAGTTGTTGGCGGCTTAGCCACCAACAACTTTCAGTCCAATTGTTTTCAAAATATTTATCAGGTTCAGAGATATAACCTTTGGAATATGTCGTCTGCAAAAACTCAGCAGTCAGATGGTTACTAGAGGTTTAAATACAATTGAAGAAAATGGTCTCTAAAGGCAGGTAGGTGGTCTTTATAGCAGGTTATTCCCCACTACCACACAATCCATTTAACACATGCACATCTGGCTGAATTACCAAGTTAGCAGCAGGGGTAGGGTGAGCTCGACTTGATTTAGAAAATAATTTGACTGAAAATCATTGCTGCCTTAGGCAGCAACAACTTTCATTGCTGCCTAAGGCAGCAACAAATTTCAATCAAATACATTTTAAAATATTTTTAAGAGCATAGATGTCAGAGCACATAATACATATCTTAAATATTTAGACAGTGATGGAAAGGTTAATCTGTTAATTGGAGTTTAATCTACTTTGGCAATAAAATCTGACATGGTGATAAATCAGTAGATGGTGGGAACAAACCTGTATTTCCCCTATAAAAGTGAGACTGCAAATATTTAAGGGCTGATAACGCTGGCATTTGACATCCTATCAGTTTCATTTTCACAACACAGATATTAGATGCCGACATTAACATTGTGACCAAGTTTGGTGTCAATCCGTCAAGAAATAGCAAAATGAGATGCCATTGTTGGTGATGGACAGACAGATGGATGGATGGACATACAGAAGACGGATGGGGTCATCGCTAAAAACCAATTTCGGTTTCAAGATCCATCAAATAAAAAAGTGACTATGGCAGCCAAACACGCTAAAATTTGATTGGTCCATGGCGGCCATATTTTTTCACCTATCAACTTCCCATGAACAAACTTTAATGGCCCTTAGTCCATAATCATATCACCAAAATTTCAGCCTGATCCGTTCAGCGGTTCTGCAGAAGTCATTTTCACAAAAACTACGTCATCCAAGATGGCCACCGAACCATTTGGCCAATCAAGTTCCTTCGAAAAACTTGGTTCAGCTTTTGCCCTATATGATATTTCATGAGTTTTGAATCGATCCACCACGCAGTTTCGGAGAAAATCTTTAAAGAGGTTTCTAAAAATCGGCCAAAATCCAAGATGGCCACTGGCAAAATTGGCCCATCGACTTCCTTTGAACAAACCTAGATCTGTATGCCCTAAGGATGCTTCCTGCCAAATATGATTCTGGCCAGGTGAGCTAATAATGTGGCCATTTCGCGGGAAAAAATGCACAAAATTGACTCTAGTAAATTCACAAATTTTCGATCCAAATTTTCATAAGTTCTGCCGATTTTTTTGTAACTAATTTTACTTAAAGCTGTTGCTCGACCGGCAATCAGATAATTTTCAAAATATTCCGATTTTCCAATGCTAGAAAATAGTGAAACATCGTAGATAGACCCTAGGGGTGAGCTCTATATAATTAAAAGTTAATCTCTGTAATGTTAAAATTAAATTGGCGCCTTTTTACTGGCTTGAAAAGCATACGTGCCGGTTTCTTAAAACCATTATCCAATGGGAATGAGTGAACAATGGATTCCGAATTGACTTCATTATACTGGACGGGGCTGTTCAGCCAATCATAGGACTCTTTTCATAGGCCTAGCTGGTTGAGGTAATCTAAGACCGTGTTCTCACTGGAGAGTTAATCGGGAATAACGCAATACCTCAGTATTGCGTTACGCAGTTAAGTCTCTAGTGAGAACATGGCCTAGACCTAACTAGGAACAAATTTACGAAATTGCGTATTCTGTTATTTTTATCGAAAATCAAGCATTTTTATTCATTCAATCATTCATTCATTTATTTATTAAAAGTATTATTATTATTATTATTAATTTTAAGAAAGCTATAACACCCCCACCCACCTCCCTCCATCCCTCACTACGTAGTCGCTACTTCCAAAAGTTTCAAGATTAAATAATCGATTATCTGAATAAATCGATTATGTTCCAGACATCATAATCGATTATTTATTTTCATAATTGAACAGTCCTAGAGGGGCATAGCTAGGGCTAAATGGGTGGCGAATAGCTAGAAATGGGTGGGCCATAGATAGAAATGGGTACATATATTGTGAAATCGTTCTACACATTGTGCCAAATGTCTCAATAGAAGCTAACCTAGACATCAGCATCAGCAATAACCTAGGCTTACAAAAAGGAAGAAGCCGTACCTTTTTTTGTGGTTCAAAAAATTAGTAAAATTTCTCCTAGACAAGTGACATTAATGATAATCTGATATCCTAAGTTACTGATCATCTATTTCATATGATAGGGGTGAGCGAGTTGAGCTTGTGACTCGAATGTCACGGGATCGCTTCTCGGCCATGGCTGCGTCATTGTGTCAGTGTGCAAGGCACATCAAAATGTGTTGTTTCAGTTCACTTTAGGTACTTGTGAGGGCAGTATCGGCAATACAGAATGTAAAATCTATTGAGCGCCTATATACGCCAGTCTAGGTATATGCTACCACAGGGAGTTGAGATTATGAAAGAATGAGAAAATAAAATAATACAGGCCAATGCAAAGGGGTAAAGTTGTAAAGTGGGCACAGCACGCCAGTGGAAGCAGACTATAAACCTGACCTATACCTATATGTGTTACTATATCCTGAATCAGCAGATATTATAGCCATGCTTGCCATTTCAGTACCCACCTTGTATTGTATCTGCTAAGCCCTGTGTACTTTCAAAGTCAATTTCGGCATAATCTGGCTCTATAGGCGCTGATGATTTTTTTGTCACTTGAGCGTATACAGTTTGTTCAAATTGTGGCGTTTCATATGTCCCAGTCAAAGTTTTCAAAGGAGATGTTGATGGAAGAGCTGGGATACTGTTAATAAAATGGTACAATTGATTATTAAAATGTAAAGTTTAGAAATATTATTAAGAAGAATGAATCTATGCCATTCCACTGCCCCCTCCCCAGCCCCACCCGTACAACTCCACCCATCCACATAATTTCTGCAACTGAGTCACTCCGACCGTGACCTCTAAAGTTTTGACTCCAAGAATCAATATTCCAGGCAATCTTAATGTCATTCGCAATATACAACTCTGCAGCTGGCAATTAATGGATCAATTTCCAAATAAATTCTTCCCACTTGCCATTCACTTGGTAGACATGGGTAATTATGTATGCATGCATTTTGATCTATTTTAATCAATATTAGTTGAGTTATATAGAACAGAGTGATCCATCTCTAGCCATGACCCGCCCATTTGTAGATAAGCTTCCTCCCACTTGTAGCTATGACCCGCCGATTTATAGCTAAGTTATGCCCATTTGTAGCTATGACCCACCCATTTGTAGATAAGCTTCCTCCCACTTGTAGCTATGACACACTATTTGTAGCTAAGTGCCATCCATCAGCAGCTATGACCCGCCCATTTGTAGCTATGACCCGCATTTGTAGCTAAGCTCCACTCATCTGTAGCTATGACCCACCCATTTGTTTTTAAGCTATGCCCATGCTTTGCGCATATTGGGATTGATTTATATAATTTGAATCCTGAATTCCCGGAATCCCAATATCAAAGTAACTATACAGACAACCTGTGGAATATTTTGAAACTAATTTGATCGGATGCTGTTGCTGCCAACAGTGTCCAGGAAAATTAGTTTCAAAATATTCAATAGAATGTTTAATAAATAGTAAAGCCATACAATTTGTATACTTGACGGATTATTCAATGTTCATGATGGACCTAGATATGTAGTTCATTAGGTATTTTGATTGTGATTCATTTTCCATAGAACAATACATATGTGACATGAATATTAGTGTGGTCTTGTGCGAAAACGTATATAAATCAAACAGTATTTGCCAGACTTTGTGTTGGAGTGATGCATTTTTATTATGATGTCAGTTGACATGTGACATCTTTGATTTGATGTCAATTAAAATTGGTGACAGATCAGAATTCCATATCAAACTGTCCAGGCGTTAATGGTCAAGCTGGTCAAAACCAGTAGCAGAAATCGACATTTCAGTCCAATAGATTACTTTTGAAACTTTACTACTGAAATGACTGGTTTGATTGGCGAGGCAGTCATTGCAGTGATAAATTTTCAAAATTAGTCCACTCTTGGCCTGCAAATGGACATTCACTAGGGAAAAAGTAAGATTTTCTATGCAAATATTAATGAGAGCATTAACTGTCTGTCTGCTGAATTTCTGCAGACTACATTTTCCATGGGGTTTAACTCTGGATATGTTGAATTTTTTGAAAACAATTTGCCTGAAAGTTATTGGTGGACATGCCACCAACAACATTCAGTCAAATTGTTTACAAAATATTCACCAGTTCAAGAGTTATTGCCCATTGACATTATTATGTGATGGCTTGCAGCAGGCAGACAGTGAAATGATTTATGGCACTTGGCACATTTGTGCATACATATCACCTGCGCGTGTGTGCTGCGCTATTAGCATCATCAGTGACATCACTGTCGTCATCATCTTCTGGTGTCACAGAGGTGCAATCAGATGATTGGTCATCATCATTCTCACCATCATGGTCGGCATCATTCTCGATGTCTCTTGTGACTACATTGAAGTAATTTCTGCCATCTGACAAGATAGATACAAGTACATAATATAAGCAGATTAAAAACGCGTTCACGTTTAATATTTTAATGGCTAAATTTAATTAAATCTTATTTGGTGATGATTATTAAGAGTAAATCACATTGAATTTAGTCTCACTAAATTTATTTATTTAAATATATTTTAATGAGACAATGTGTTTACCCTAGTATTCTCTTAAAAGTCCTCTTGTTAGCATCGTGGATGGGTTACAAGGTACATAGGAATGGTTCGATGGCACTATAGATGTTTTGGTTATCCTGTTGTGGCAAGACGTAATAATACATTAACTCTTTAACACTAATATCTGCCAAAAATGGCTTCTGAAATGCTCTCGAGAAATGTCCATTTGCAGAACAAGAGACCATTCTTGAAAATTTACCACTGATATGACTGGTTCGATAAGAGCCAGTCATTCCACCCGCTCATTCAGACCCATTCTCTCAGGTGAACTTCCATCATTCAGACCAATTCTCTCAGGTGACACCCCCCCCCCCCCACCTCATTCAGACCAATTCTCTCAGATGAACTTCCCTCATTCAGACCCATTCTCCCAGGTGACACTGCCCCCCCCAACATTTCCAACCCATTCTCTCCGGTGAACCCCATATATCAGACAAATTCTCTCCGATGAACGCCATATCCATATCCATTCTCTCAGGTGACTCCCCTCTCATTCAGACACATTCGCTCAGGTGAACCCCCATATTCACACCAATTCATTCAGGTGAACCCCCTTATTCAGACCCATTCTCTCAGGTGACACCCCACCCCCCTTCATTCAGACCCATTATCTCAGGTAAACACCCCTCATTCAGACCCATTCTCTCAGGTGACACCCCACCCCCCTTCATTCAGACCCATTATCTCAGGTAAACAACCCTCATTCAGACCCATTCTCTCAGGTGAAACCTCCTCATTCAGACCCATTCTCTCAGGTGAACTCCCGTATTCAGATCCATTCTCTCAGGATAACCCCATATTCAGACCATTCTCTCAGGTGAACCCCCATATTCAGACCAAATCCCTCAGGTGAACCTCCATATTCAGACCCATTCCCTCAGGTGAATCCCCATATTCAGACCCATTCCCTCAGGTGAACCCCATATTCAGACCCATTCCCTCAGGTGAACCCCATATTCAGACCCATTCTCTCAGGTGAACACCCAAATTCATACCCATTCTCTCAGCTGAATCCCCCATATTCAGACCCATTCTGTCAAGTGAACCGCTCATTCAGATGCATTCCCTCAGGTGAAACGTCGTCATTCAGACCCATTCTCTCAGGTGAACCACCCTCCTCCTCATTCAGACCACCTCACTCAGGTGAACCCCCATATTCAGACCCATCCTCTCAGGTGAACCCCAAATTCACACCCATTATCTCAGGTCAACACCCATATTCAGACCTATTCTCTCAGGTGAACCCCATATTCACACCCAGTCTCTCAGGTAAACACCCAAATTCATACCCATTCTCTCAGCTGAATCCCCCATACTCAACTCCAATCTCTCAGGTGAAACCTACATTCAGACCATTCTCTCAGGTGAACCACCACATTCAGACCATTCTCTCAGGTGAACCCCTACATTCAGACCCATTCTCTCAGATGAACCGCCAAATTCACACACCCACTATCTCAGCCCATACCTTCATTCAGATCCATTCTCTCAGGTGAACCCCATATTCAGACCCATTCTCTCAGCTGAACCCCCCATATTCAGACCTGTTCTCTCAGGTGAACCTCTCATTTAGACCCATTCTCTCAGGTGAAACGCTGGCATTCAGACCCATTCTCTCAGATGAACACCACATTCAAACCCATTCTGTCAAGTGAACCCCAACATTGAGACCATTCTCTCAGGTGAACCTCCATATTCAGACCCATTCTCTCAAATGAGCACCCACATTCAACTCCATTCTCTCAGGCAAACCCCCCCCCCCCCCATATTCAGACCCATTCTCTTAGTTCAACCCCTCATTCAGACCTATTCTCCAGCCACAGCAACCCTGAATCAATCTGATCTACTGTCTTATATCCTACCACAGAATACAGATTTTCATGAGCTAAACCCTTCAATGGGCAATTTGACCAAAATGGCTTCTATTTCCAAGTTTGAGAATACTTTTGAAAATTTGCAAATGGAATGACTAGCTAGATCACCGAGCAAGTCATCTCAACTGTGAAATTTTCAAAATTGTCTCCTCTTATCCTCCACATGGACATTCACTCAATTAATATTCTTATTTTCTTGACCAAACATGACCATTAAAAGAATGGATATTTCCAGTTTATCCATCAATCCTATGACATCATAATCAACTACCTGATGCGTAGGATGACATCATAATCAATTACTTCATGAATGACGTAGTTAAGTTCGCCACGATTGCTTAACTGATGACGGACTAAGCGTTGTTGTATGAATTGTACATCTTTACTATGTAATAAACAGGCTGTTGAATATTTTGAAACTAATTTGAATAGGCGCTGCTGTTGCCATCAGCAGCAACAGCACCCATTCAAATTAGTTTCAAACTATTCAACAACTTACCTGCGTAGATTTCTGGTAATTGATAGTCAGGGAGTCCAGGGATCGATCGTTCTCAATACGGGTGAAGTGTGAGTGGAGCTGAGCTAAAGATGGGTGGGGTCTGGCTAAAACAGGATTCATCTATATGCTATTCACCTTCAGATGCTGTCACAAATGTTTTCATCTTCCTCTTCATTTCTCTCATGTCTTCATCATCATCATCGTCTTCAGGGTCATCATCATCATCCTCTTCAGTGTCATCATCACTCTCATCATCGGAATCTGTCGCGGGACCTCTATCATCGCCACTATCATCAGCATCAATATCCAGTAACGTTCCTGTTGGCTTTCGACTGGAAACAATAGAATCCGCCTGGCTTGTATTACTTGTTTTGTGTCGAGGGAGATTGTGCCTGAATTAAAAAATCAGAATTCTTCATAATTTTGGAGATATGATGTATTTAATTATCAATAACAACACACTACAGTAGAGCTCAGTAATGTATCCAAAACAAAATAAAATGTACTCTTGAATATTTTGAGCATAATTTGATTGGAAGACATTGATGCCTAAGACAACAGAATTACTTACTAACCTAACATGTTTCTGTTTTAGCACATTAACCCTCATATCAGCAAAAAACACCTTCTGCAGTGGTCTTGAAAAATGACCATTTGCAGACCAAGAGAAGACTATTTTTGAAAATTTATCACTGGAATGACTGGCCCGATAACCGAACCAGTCATTCCAGCGGTAAATTTTCAAACACAGTCTTCTCTTGGTGTGCAAATGGACATTTTCTATGAGAAAATCAAAATTTTTAAGAACAAATTCATGGCTTAAAGTACTAAGTCATTTCTGCACTTGACTGTAGACGGTATGAAGTTTGAGTAGCTGTATCACAATTAATCGCGACATAAAACGATAAGTTAGTAAGACATTCTGTTGCCTACACATGATTGGCAAAGTGTTCATTCCTGCGACCAGTATCAGTTTTCTAATGGCCAATTCACATATAACTGGGTAAATGACCCATGCACTTAGAAAATGGATTCTCATAATCTAAAAGCTAATTAGTGGGGTCTCGGGAAATTTGGCAGAGCTTACAGTCACCATTTGGAAACACAATTGCATCACATCATTGATGTTTTGAACACCAATAATATCTTCTATATTAGATAAATACTTACTTAACCAATCAATGGTTAAGCTAGCCAAAAATGACCTCCGAAGTGGTCATGCAAAATTACCATTTTCAGGCAAATAGAAGACAACATATTTTTGAAAATTTCCAATAGGAATGGCTGGCTCGATAACCAGCCCAGTCATTTCACCCATAAATTTTCAAAAATAGTCCTCTTGTGGCATGCAAATAGACATTCACTACGCATTGATTTTAATTCAAAGTCTCTCTCTGTATTAGACTCACTCATGATATGCGGGATGAGAGACCGAGAATGAAACAGGTTGTGATGTCATTTCCTGTTCATAAACTGATTCTACGGTTTCCGATGGAACGGTCTTTTCTGCTGTCTCCAGTCCTGATGCATTTTCCTCAACATCACTGGCATGCGAGGATGACAATGTGGAATGCGATGATGATGACGATGATAGGAATGCAGATTTGATCCGGTCATCCAAAGATCGTCTTTTTGTTTTCCGATGTGTCATTGACTCCGCTTCTAGTTTGGAATTAGACGAGGTACTATTGTGTCGACTTATTATACTGTTAGATGTATATGTGCTCTCAGTATCAGAACTACCAGCACTTGCTGCCTCGTCATTATCAGCCAGATCCACAGACAAACCTCGGGGAACAGTCTTGAACTTCTTAGAGCCAGCACGCATACTCAGCAATCTGTAAAAATCATTATGAGTAAATGAAATGATGAGTAAGCATTTAGAAATGTTTTCAAAATATTTGGCAGGTTTCTTGCATTTATAATCGTTTATAAATGAATTATCATTAATCTTTCTAATAAGACATGCTTCAGATATGAGATACACATATCAATCTGGTGAACTACTGAACACACGTAAAACTTCACTTTGTAAGAAAAACTGACTAGACGTCCAGCAACCACAATGGAGGGATCCAATCTCTCAATCACATATGATGTCATAATCAATTACATCACAATCATAATGACGTCTAGCTCCATCGTGAGAAGCGAAGTCTGTCACTAATGTATGGCTTTGATGAACTTACAATTCTATAAACATTTTATTGCATATTTTGCAACTAACTTGACAGTAACCTCCCCCCACCCCACCCCAACCAATGACCCACCCCCACCCACACCCCACCATCCCAAATTAGTTTCACAGTATTCAAGCTTATCTGTATAGTTACCCTAGAATTTAGATGCTGTGAATTCAGGTTTCATTACAATTCCTACACGCATAAAAGAAGGCAGAGCTTAGCTAGAAAAGGGTGGGTCATAAGCTAGAAATGGGTGGGTCATAACTAGAAAAGGGTGGGTCATAAGCTAGAAATGGGTGGGTCATAACTAGAAATGGGTGGGTCATAGCTAGAAATGGGTGGGTCATAGCTAGAAATGGCTGGGTCATAGCTAGAAATTGGCGGGGCATAGGTAGAAATGGGTGGGTCATAACTAGAAATGGGTGGGTCATAGCTAGAAATGGGTGGGTCATAGCTAGAAATGGGCGGGGCATAGCAAGAAATGGATCTGTCTGTTCTCAGCTGGTTCTGCATAATAGCTACCAGTCATGTCCGGATAACATGTGAGTTTCAGGAACATAGAAACATTATTCTGACACTCTATTCCTAGGTATGGAATTCACACTTGCTACTTACTTCTTATATTTTCTGTATTTCTTTTCAATTTTGCTATCAATAGAAGATGACGCGCTGGCTGCTGTAGCATCAGAAGCAGAATCCAGTGGTCCTCGTCTCAGTGTGGGTGCCAGCTATAATGTACACACAGGACTTATATATTATAGACCAAGTGTGTGTGTGTGCGTGCGTGTGTGCGTGCGTGTGTGTGTGTGCGTGTGCGTGCGTGCGTGCGTGCGTGCGTGCGTGCGTGCATACAGGAAAACTGTTGAATATTTTGAAATCAATTTGCCTGGAAGCCATTGCCGCCTTAGGCAGCAATGACTTCCAGACAAATTAATTACAAAATATTCAAAAGAATAAGTTTTATATTGTAAATAATTTTAATTTTCCGGGATTTGTCAGTGAAAGGGTTAATACACCTCACTCACCACTTGGGTACTGGTGGCCTGGATAGGCACAATCTCCCTCTCCTTTACAGATCTATGTTTCACAGATTGTGCCTGCATCATCTGTGAGGCTCCATTTCTCCCTGCAGCAGTGCCTAGCTGATTCTGTAATGCGTGTGTTAGCTTATTTATCATCCTCTCCTGATCACGGACAGATCCTCGGGTAGCAGTCAGAGCGCGCAAGCCACCTTTAAAGTAATGAACTGCTTTTGCCGTTGAGCCCCGATTCAGATGAAGCATACCAAGGCTCTCCATAACCTGCCATTCAGACGCGTGGTCCTCTAAAATAAAACACACACATAAATATTGAATTAGATTGGACAGTCGATGGCATCATGCATTCGCAAATCATCACTTTCAACGTTTTGACTGTTTGACACCTCCCATCCCTCCCCATATCCCTCGGGCAGAGGCAAATGTAAATGGCCTCCTGCACTCTACAATCATATGGTTAAGTGACATACCGAATTTGGTTGAATTCCGTCTAACAGTTTCAGGGGAGTTGCATTACAATCAATTTCCACACAAATATACAGACAGAAGGGTGAAATGACATGAGTGTTATTTCATTATTTCATTAGCGTTGTGCATAAGGCTCTGGTTAGCCCCTCCAAATGTCTGGATTGACACCCAGTGGGTTACACCCCTGCGCCATGTTGAGGCCGAGCATATAGTCTTAAACAGGGGATGATATGAGTAATATATAGATCTGTCTATAGTTGTACATATTTTCTAGTAAATAAGTTGAGGGCCTCGATCTACAACAGTTGTATTACTCACCAGGCTTTTACCCTCTACAAATAAAGACTTCATTATGTCTATTGAAAAACTAACATTCTTCTAATTCTTGAAAAGGAGATAAATCACATAACATAAAGTTGAAAGCGTGTAAAAGTATGGAAAAAACTTTAAAATCCTTTAATATGCTGGAAACTGATTGCAATGATGAAATAGAACAAATATGTAATATTTCGTTGGGATCGGATGCGCCCTTGATAAATTAAAAGAACATGGAAAATCTTTAACATTCTTCAAATTTTGGGCTTAAGCAGAAATAAACTCCAAAAAAGTCCAAACCCGGTAAAAATATAGAACAATTAAAATATCATATTCATTGTCATGTAGACTGAATGTACTGATCGCATAAAACAAAAATGCAAAGTTTTAATGTGATCAGATAAGTCAGATCGATCAAATGTCAGCAGAAAAACGCTTAACATTCTTCTAATTCTTGGCTTAAGCAGGATATAGATCACACAAAAATATTCTAAGTCCAAACTCTGGGAAAGTATGGAAGACATTTGAAAATCACAATCATTATGATGGAGACTGGATACAATGATTGCATAAAACACATCTGTACAGTTTTATTGACATTTGATATGCCCTTGTTGAATTAAATGTTCATTGAAAAACAACTAAGTGCCAACGAACATGATGAATAACAAGATAAATTATTTAACCATTAACACTTAGCACACTGATGTAAACATTCTACCTTTTACTGTGTCAATAGCAAAGAAACTGGTGTACATTTTTCAATAATTTTGGTGGATGGTGTTGCTTGCTGTCTATGACGGCAACATCTTCCATCAAATTTGTTGAAAAATGAACACCAGTTTATATTTTAATTTAATTTGAAAAATTTAAATTTTGACACCTGGGTGCTAAGGGTTAAGTGTCTCCTGTCAAATGTTATATTGTATGATATGATCGAGGAGTATGGTTGCTCACGTTGAAAATGAACATTAACCCGGGTCCAGATTTGTAACGGAAATCTAAATCTCTGCTCTTTCATTTTCCATTTTAAGCCAAAGAAGACTATTTTTTTTAAATCTAGCAATGGAATGAGTCACTCAGCTTTCAACCCCAGTCATTGCAGTGGTAAAATTCCAAAAATAGTATTCTCTTAGCCTGCAAATGGTCATTTCTCAAGAGCACTGCAGAAGCTGTTTTTTTAGAGTCAAAGGGTTAATAGATGTCAACTACAGCATGAATAATGAAGCATCCATTTCACGCTGTCAATGAAAACATTAAGTGAAACGACCGTAAACCAGTAAAATTTACGAAAGTCTTAATGTTTCAAGATAAATTTAAACTGTGACCGCAGCACATACAATGAAAAACATATGTGTTAAACCCTTTAACCCTAATTTATTTAAGAAAATTAAAATTTTCTCATTGAAAATGTCAATTTCCAGACCAAGATTATTTTTGGAAATTTACTATTTACCGAGCCAGTCATTAGTAGTAAATAGAAAAAAATAGTATTCTCTGGGTCTGCAAATTGACATTTCTCATGATCACTGCAGAAGCCATTTTTGGCTGGCTTGAGTGTTAAAGGGTTAATCCCGGTGAAATAGCGATGACCATTCAATAGTTAATCTAAACAAACAATGAACACAAGTAGACTAATACATACTGCTGTCCTGTGCTGCTTGTAGTGCATGATGTAAGGAAATGGATGCATTCTCCACATCGGACAGCTGACTGTAAGCAAACGCTTGGTTATAAAAACAGTGTCCCTGAAGTGCACGATTACCAGTCTCTGCTGAAATGTCACACATATCATCAACGCATCACCATTATTACAATTGTTATATTTAATTTACCTTAGTAAATGGTATGGCTCAAGCAACAACAGCATGCAAACAAGCATTCAAAGTCTTGCCATCCATCCATCTACTTGTTGATGACCTTTGACCACTTGACCTCAAAATTAGTCGGGATGCCAAGGTTGGGCAAGATTCCTTCAATAGAATGGATTCTTATTTGAGCAAGCAGATATGAATACACTTCATCAGGAATTAAACAATGCTTGAGTTGGTGTATTGATAGATACTTATTGACATTTTGATGAATACCTACTCATGCTATAACAGGCCGTTATCAAAATATTATATATTTCATTCTAACAGTTTTTGAACTAGATTTCTTGGTCGATGATGCACTCTGCAATCATATGAGTAACCTACATACCAAATTTGTTCGAATTCCGCACAATGGTTTGAGAGCAGATAGTGTGAGACAGTTTTTAGGATATTTGACTAGTTCACCCCGCCCCCTGGCCACCAGGGGATGGAGCCAAATGAAAATGTCGTCTTGCAAACCACATACCACATTTGGTTGAATTGATTGACAGGAGAACGGAGCCAATTATACCAGTAATATTACTGACATTTTTTTTTTAATGTGGGGATAATAACCATAAAAGTAGCGACAATTTTTAGATTTTTCGGAAATTCCATCGTAAAAATTATAATTTAAAAAATATTCACCATTAGATCGAAAAAATTATGCAAGTCTACTCACAGCTTAGGGATAATTTAGTGGAAAAAGGACATGGATCACATATGTAATCTCACAGAGGTTTGTTATTTACATACAAGATACTTACCATATTTGGTCACAGCCAGAGCATTTGTAGACACAGCCCGCTGATAATCTCCCAAAAAGTTATAAATAGCAGCAAGATTCTGGAGAATGACAGCCTGTTGCTTGGTTTGACCACTGACGTCACAAGATAAGGGGTACGCTTGCTGAAAGCACTGCTCTGCCTTCAAATACTGCCTCAAATGTGTATATAGAAGGCCAAGGTCATTGTAGATTGAAACTGCAATAGAAAATTAGATTATAGATATAGTTTCTTAAAGCTGTAATGGACAGCTTACTATAAACGACTTCTGCAGTGGCTTTTACGAACGCCCATTTATAGTTCAGAACAAAAAAATCTTGAAAATGATATTTCTGCAGTTTGTTTTGGAGACGTGTTATGTTATTCCTGAGCTGTACTGCACAACTGACTTGCTATATATGACTGTATGATGTATGATTACTGTATTCTGTGGCTGTAGTAGTAGAAACATCCCACAGTTGCGATCAGTCCTACTTCGCTTTTGAACCACTGTGTCTTGTCCTCAGCTGAAATCTTTAGCTTTCTCAGGTCTGTTCTTGATGTATCGAGCCCTGCTTTCTTGAGGTCACCTTGTAGAACACTTAGCAGATTTATGCAATGATGTCCAGCTGCTACAATTATACAGCATAAATAATACACAGGTCTCATGATAATGGGTGCAGGGGCTCATCATCGTGGTCAGTGAACTGTTCCTTAAACCATTCTCGAATTGCCTCAGCTTTGCCCTGGTCAGTCCCGATAAAGTGTCTCAAAATTGTGTAGTCAGTGGTGGTGTGTAGTCAGTAGCTCTCAGGGCTCGGGCTGCTCGATACATTTTGTGACAGTCATCCGTGGCATTGATTTCATCTGCTAGGGAGTCTGCTTGTTGAATAGCAAGATCTTTTAAGGGTTCGCTAATGTGGCGCAGAATGTTATTGCGTTCCCGGTATAGTTTGGTACAATCTTCACTTTGGCCACTTTGATAGATGCGCAGCCATAATGCTTTCTGCTGATAGGTTTATTACTACAGGGTTGTCTATATACCTAGTTCGGTTGTTTTTTAGAACTCCTATGGTGCTAGTAGCTGATGATTCCATAGATTTCAGTATTTTGGTTAGGCCTTCGTTTAGATAAGAGCTGACGTCAATGTTAGCTACCTGCTCCCCGAGGATGTTTTTGTATGACATTTGAGTATCAGTGTCGCTGATGAGCTTGGGTAGGGTGTAGGTGACTCTACCCTCTTGCCTGGTATGGTGTTTATACACTAGGTAGAAAGGGTTCATCTGAAGGCTTATGGTCAGAATTAATGTCTGCGCCTCCATAGAAACGAGCATCCCGAAGTAGGGGTTTTGCTTCTGTTTAGCATAGTATGAAGTCTATTTGGTTTGAGACTGTTGTTGTAGCCATAAAGCTTTTTGGGGCTTTGCGATCAGCAATGTGTCCTGTCCATGTTGTCCGGTGATGGCATGGGTGTTTGAAATCTGTCTTTGTGGCAAATATGCCATTGGAACTAAGGAATGCCACCAGTGCATCTCCATTGCTGTTGTGTGTGTTCCCTCTCCATACGATCCCATGCATAAGGAAAGTCCTGAACTTTTGTCCTTATTGGCTAGTTTACCCAGCTTGAAGTTGAAATCTCCATATACGAAGAGTTGCCATCTGGCTGAGATTGTAATGGCCATGCTCAGTTCTGTATCTAGAAGGAATCTAATATTGCTGGATTCTCTTTGGCTTTTTCGGTAGTTGGACCACATGCATTGACTATGTGACACTTAGTGATGGCGCGTTTTCGCGTTGGTATAGCCAGGTCAATGAATGCAATGTGATCCAACACTAATGACATGGTACAAGAGCCGTGGTCTAATTACAAAGCTTAAGCCCTGGTATGTGGCCTGTTTTTGCTAGCTTACGGCCTGTCTGAAGTTGCAGCTCTGAGTGTGTACCTAGTTTAGTCTCTTGAATGCATGTAATATCGATGCTACAGTGTTCACAGTCTGCACTTAAAGTTTGCCTCCTTGCTGTTGCAGTTTGACCACGTACATTCCCCTTAGCTATGGTAAGCTCCTGGTAAGGTCGCGTCGTCTGAAGATGTTGCGCACAGTTTCTAGTTCGAAAAAGGTTAGACATAACCAGAGTTGTCTCTGTATGCGGATGTTGGTCTGCAAGCCTTGATGACGTAATGTAGTTTCCCAACAAAGTTGGACGAGACTGGCGTGGAGGTGTCATCTTTCTCCCCGTATGACTCTTGGAGCCAAAACAGGTAAGTTTGTTAAGACATCTGCTGCTATTCTTTCTGCCATCTGGCCTAACCATTTAGTGGGCAAGCCAGCCGAAACTTTCTCACTGGAATGATTGGCTCGATGACCAAGCCAGTCGTTGTAGTGACTAAAGGGGTATATTCACGGCAGAATGCTTGAAAGTAAAAACTAAAAAATTGTATACTTTTAGGCATTTAAATGGTGGGTCCAAATGTAGTGAAACGAAATAAACATTAACATATATGATGATTTAATCACATATAAATAATTTAAAAATGATTTATTTGTGAAATTGAATTTGAGACGTTGTGTGGCCAATCTTGATAAGTAAAGCGTTAAAATGCTAGATATTTGCTCCATAAATGCTCTCGAGCAGATTTGACTGTAATGCAGAAGTCTTATCTGTCCAGTATATGACGTGATAATCAATTACGTCACATGTAGGCTGACGTCGCAATACATAGTGACATAGATTAATATTGTTCCACTATGAACATTAAAGTCTGTCAAATGCACAAATTGTGTGTCTTTGATCAATTTACTATTTAATAAACAATATGTTCAATTTGACTGGGCGCTGTTGCTGCCCTAAACAGTAACAGCACACAGCCAAATTAGTTTCAAAACCTTTACCAGCTTACCTGTATCTTACTTTGAAATTGGGATTCTGGTAATTAAGGTTTCAAAGTATATAAATCAATCACATCACGTGCAAAATGTGTGTGGAGCTTCAGTAACTAGAAGTAGTCGAGGCCTAGCTAGAAATGTCTTACCCATGAACGTCGATGATTCCATTCTTGAACAGAGAACAAGACAGTGATCAGCAGCCTCCAAGCTTTCCACAGATCTCCCCGCAATGTTCAGCTGATTTCCTTTCTCGTATAAAGCAGATACTTGTTTATCTTTCTGGCGCAAGGAAGCACAGCTGTCCGCCATCTTCTCAAACATTCGTGCTGATTGGTCATGTTTCTGCTGCTTGGCATAGATATAAGCAAGCTTTTCTTGACAACTCTCAATAACAGCTTCACTGCTGATTTCAACAGCATATTCTTCTAGTGCCAAACTGTAATATTTCTCGGCTTCTGTCCACTTTTTCTCATGCTCATAACCGAGAGCTAAATTGTAGTATAAATCACCATTCAATTTTTTATCCCCTGAGGATCTATCCAGGCCCGAGAGATTTGATGCCTTTTGCAACAATTCAAGTCCTTTAGCCGAGTCTTTAAGTGCTATTAACACAGCACCAAGATTAAATGCACAGATACCTTCTGTTCGCGGATCATTTAGTCTGCGTGAAATACTATATGCTTCTTCAAAAACTGCTAATGCCTGTGTGGTCTGACCTTTGGTGACACACTCCGCCCCTTGCTGCGTAAGCTGCTCCAGTCTCTGAAACACTGCACTGTTCTTCCTCGGCCCAATGCCTGACATTGTCTTTGTTGTCACAGTAAGGTAGTGATGGCTGAATAAGTACAGATAAAAATATATCAATATATAGTAGACAACCTCACTGATTTCACCCTTTAACACTCATATCAGCCAAAAAAACCAACAGACCCCCGTTTAGTGGGTTGGTCTGTAGTTTTATTAACCACTATAAAAACATACTTACCGTTCAATCACTACTTGCTAAATCAAATATCTGCATTTAGCTATCAGAATAAAGTTTTTATTCTTGCCTATACACTCCCTAATGCCTATACCATCACCATGTAGACCCTCCACCAGGCTTCTGGTAGAAGGACCCCCTGCATTAGCCTTACAATAGACTGGCACCAGTCTGTACTCACTCCTTGGTGACGCTTGTCACTAAGCACGCTCGCGCATGCGCAGTAGGTCCCACTTGTGAAAACTGAATCACTTTTCTAAATTTAAGTGCTGTACATCCAGCCTAGATTCTCAAATCAATACCCAGCGGGGTGGCTGAGGCCGGGTCGTAGTGATTGAACGGTAAGTATGTTTTTATAGTGGTTAATAAAACTACAGACCAACCCACTAAAGGGAGGTCTGTTGGGGGTTGTTATTACACCACAAAAACATCCATTACCGTTCAATCACTACTTGCTAAACCCGTAGATTTGGTCAGTGCCCCACTACGAAACTTTGGTGGGAGGTGATTTGAGAATCCATAAGCAAGGATAAAAATCAAACCAAACATAACCAAATGTTAATAACATAATGGTGCATCCTAATCAATCACACAGTGATTAACAACCAAATAAAACTTTAAACATAAAGATTTAAAAACAAAAACCAAGGAACAACTCTCACCATTCTCCGCAGACGCACGGTCCTAACGAAAATGGTGGGATGTGCTTGGTAAATGGTCTTCAGCCTTCTTGGTTAAAATAGTAATGTTCCTAAAGAATGCAGGAAATGTCAATTTCCCTTTCTCCGAGATCTAACAATACTCACCATTCTGTTACTTCTGATATACAGCTGGCCCTGACAGCGGCTCTAGGATTATAGACTTAGAAAGCTTTACCGACTCCTGGGAACCAGGTACTCGGCTCCCAACTGCCGAGTACCCGTTTACCATAGAGCTCATATTGTTTGCATAGCCACCAAACAAGAGAAAACTATGGCTTGCCTCCGTGGGGCTGGGAGGCTGGGTCCGTAACAGAATGGTGAGTATTGTTAGATCTCGGAGAAAGGGAAATTGACATTTCCTGCATTCTCCTTCGATCAATACTCACCATTCTGTTACTTCTGATATACACCAGATTTGATCAGTAACCTGGTGGGAAGGGGCAAGCCATAAATGCTAATTTTGCCCCTTGGAGAAAGATTTTAGAGTTCAAACTTGACTAACAGAGACCTAAAAGGACCGTCAAGTTCACGGAACCGAATCACATTCGCGTCACGGCCCCCCCCCCCTTTTTCCTCCTAAGAAAAGGGAGAGAACTAACGAACATGTATCTCGCCTGAAAACACCAATATGCCAAGAGGGTTAACTACTCCCTGCATATTCCATGTATTAGCCTGGGAATGAGCATGCATATATAAGATGAATGAACATGATACATATACATAATACAAAAAACTCTCACTCTTGAATTACCTTATGATAATTGGACTTCAGACGTACCGCCTCCAACCATTCACCGGTTCGGCCATCAGTGACACAATCTGGTTGACATCCTCTCGCCTGACCATGCCTGCTTTAGGTTCTTTTCTTACCGAAGTGAAAAAAGGGTGATGAGCAGTGTGGTCACTAACTATCGTTTCAAAACAACTAAAGCGAGTGGATTGGCTGAGTCTGACACATCCCTCATATAGTAATCCGTGAATGAGGACTCACAGTGCCATTGTGCAACGGCCATGATGTCCTCTAACGGAACACCATTGTAAAGGGCAGTCGAGGCGGCTATTCCTCTGACATCGTGTGCCCTTACGCCTTGCACCTGGTGCCCAGTCGGCATCTCGTGAGTAGTCTGAATGCATTCGACCACCCAACGAGAGATAGTATCCATGGATGCGGCGCCATAAGGCTTTTTATGGCAGATCCACAGATGTCTATCGTTCGACCGTAACGAGTCAGTCCGTTTCTTGTACTTAGTCAAAGCACGGACCGGGCACCAGACACTGGCATCACGATCAAACCTAGTTAACTTCGGTATAATGATCGGTTTGCCGGGATATCTCAAAGATTGGTTCTTTGACATAAACTCTGCTCTTGGCAGAAGACGCAGACCTTCTCCAAAAACAATAAATCGGTTCCTCTCTGCCGAAAGCGCATGGATCTCACTGCGCCTTCTAGCTGAGGAAGCTGCCAATAGAAAGACCGCCTTTAGAGTCAAATGCTTTAGACTAGCCGAACGCAACGGTTCGAAAGAGTGCTTGGCCAGTACATTAAGCACTAAAGATAGACTCCAGGCTGGAATGACTACCGGTTGTCTCGGGCGGAGATTGCTCATTCCCTTCAACATCACATTTAAGTGGGCCACCTCTGGACTATGCCTGTTGGCTAGACAAGGGATAACTGATGCCAAAGCTGACTTGTATCCAGCAACTGTGACGGGAGCTAGTCCTGAAAAGAAAAGCTCACAGAGAAAGTCTGCTATTTGCTGAATAGCGGATTGAAAGGTATCAATACCCTTTTCTTCACACCAGTCTGCAAATCTGTTAACCTTGTTGTTATATGACTTGAAGGTTGACCCCTTCTCGCAAACGCGATGAAATCAGCAGCCTGTCGAGAAAAGCCTTCCGACGTGGAACGTTGTTTGACAACATCCACGCAGTCAATTTGAACATTTTGGGACGCTCGTGTAGGAAGCATCCCTTGGCCTGGGAGATTATGTTCGGAATCTCGGGCAACTGCACAGGATTTTCCACCAGCAGATCTAGAAGATCCGTGCACCACGCCCTGCTCGGCCAATACGGCGCTATTAGCAGGACCAGACACGGTTCCTCCCTGACCTTCACCAATACCTTCGGTAGAAGAATGGTGGGTGGGTACGCGTAAGCGTGCATCCCTCTCCAGCTTATCGCCAGAGCGTCTGTATCGACGGCATTTGGATCTGGAATCGGCGAGACATATGTCATGATTTGAGCATTTTCCTTTGTGGCGAACAAGTCCACGTTGGGTTTGCCCCAATGCTCGAAGATCTGTCGCAGAACCGGAGGGTTGAGGGACCATTCTGTTGGCAAGATTCTCTGTCTGCGAGACAAAGCATCCGCCAGAATGTTCAATCGGCCAGGAATATGAGCTGCTTTCAAAACAACCGAGTAATTCCTGCACCATTGAATCAAGTGCCACACCCTGATGCACAGAGTAGGCGACCTGGTCCCGCCTTGGCGATTTATATATGATACTACTGTCGAATTGTCCGACCATATCAATATCACCTTGCCCCTGATCATCGGAAGGAACTCTTCCAATGCCAGTTCCACTGCCATCATTTCCAACAGATTGATATGCAGCTGACTCTCCGGGAGAGTCCATGTGCCCGAGACCTGGTGTTCTCCAAGGCAGGCACCCCACCCTTCCAGCGATGCATCCATGTAGACGGACAGCTGGGGTTGGGGTAGGTGCAGCGAAACCCCTAATAGGAGATTCTGATGCTGTTTCCACCATAGAAGATGCGATATTATCGGCTCCAAAACTGGCACCAGTTTTGACAGGGGTTCTGTTCTCTGTTTCCACAGAGACATCAGATACAACTGGATAGGCCTTCGCATTAGAGCAGCGTACGGGATAACCTGCCCCATGGAGACCATCATGCCCAGCATCTGAAGGAACCGCCTCGCCTGAATGTGGTTTCCCACTTGAAAACTCTTGAGGATGGCTAACAGAGACACCACTCTGGGCTCTGACGGGTAAACCCTGCCCTCCTCGAGGTCGAATCGCATCCCCAAATAAACGAAATGTTGAGTGGGCGTCAACTCGGATTTCTCCTTGTTGACTATCCAGCCTAGATCTGAAAGTAACTTCAGAGTCAGAGCAGTATCCACGTTCAACCTGGCTGCCGAGTCTGCCTTGAGCAGCCAGTCATCTATGTAGGTGTGTAGCGCCACGTTCTCTTTTCTGAGAAACGCTGTCACCGCAAGGACCACTCTTGTGAAAACCCTCGGAGCTGTCGACAGGCCAAACGGGAGAACTGTAAACTCCCATACTTGATTCTGAAACGCAAATCTCAGAAACCTGTGCCAACTCCGATTCATAGGAATGTCGAAATATGCATCTTTCAGATCGATCGATACACACCACATTCCTTTCCTCAATCCCGCCATTACCGACCTCGGCGTTTCCATCTGGAACCGAGGCGTATGGATAAACCAATTTAATGGCCTGAGATTGAGTATGGGTCTCCATCCCCCTGTGATCTTGGGGACAAGGAACATGTTTGAATAGAAGCCTGGAGTGTTCCGGTTTGCTGGTTTTATTGCTCCCTTCAGAAACAAACCCGACACTTCCTTTTGAACGGCTTCTAACTTGTCTGGCTCCCTTGGTACGGGTGTCCAGACAGGTGCCAAAGACAGATTTTGTGGTGGAAAGTCCCACCACTCCGGCATGTAACCCTGGGATAACCATCCCAGGACCAGACTGTCTGACGTCACACCTCGCCAGGCCTCGACGAAACGCATGAGCCTTCCACCCACCATAGACGCCTTGACGTCTAACGGGGTTGTCCGGCTCGCAGTCCGCCCCCCCCCTTTCTTAACGAGAGAGAGTGAGAACCATTTCGTTCTAGGCACGACGGGTATAACTGGCACCGCTGTTCCTGTCGCACAGGCGCGGTCCAGGCGGATATGAGGGGAGCTTTCGTACCCTCAGGTACGCTTCGGCCCCTTCTGTCCGCCCTTTGAGGCCTTACCCTTACCCTTCCCCTTCACGCCCCTAGGGCGGTCAGGAGCAACATTGGGGAGGGTAGGCGCCTCTACAACCTTCCTGGGCTTCTTCGCCGGTGGCGGCTCCGAAAACACAGCTGAAGCAGAAGTCGCAACAGGCCTGGCTTTCGCCTTGCCCTTATGCTTCTTCTGCTTCTTTGAAGGCTGTCCCGTTAGCGGTTTCCCCACAGCCCCTAGTGCGTGCGCTTGCCGCACTAGCTCTAGCTGTAGGTTTACCGCTAACCGATTCTGCGCGATACTGGCGGTATCCTCTAAGATGGCCCGCGCTTGGCCACCGAAGATGCTAGGCCCTGTCAGGGGCGTCCCAAGAAGACGCTCCCTGACTGCCGTAGCCGGACGCATATGGTCAATGACCATTTGCCTCCTGGATTTCGTCACTCGCGCTTGCACCCTTGCCAATGCGTCCATCGACAGCACCAGGCCATCATTAACACATGAAAGCGCCACAGGTGGCACAGGGTGGCCTGCCCCTGCTTCAGCCCACACCGACTGAAGGAGACGATAAGAATGATTGACAGCGCTCATCGCTGCCCTCACACCCTCATCGCATAGGGACAGGACTTCTTCCAGGTGTACTTGAGACTTATCCACTAGTGCCGGACCGGGGCCACCCGACCCGGCACTCTGGACTCCCAGTACCAATCGGTCATCCTCCGTGACCGACGGGACTACACCATACCTGTCGTATTCCCCCCGCGGAATACGACATCTTGCGCGCACCTCCCTGGAGGCCGCAGGGAGCTCACCCTTGGTCATTAGTTGTTTGCTATAAATAGCATCCAACAAATCTATGAACCGTGGATCCAGTCCCACTGACTGGATCCGGGCCACGGGAAAAATCCCCGTCCTAATCGACGCAACCGACGGACGGGGCGCATCTTCATCGGCCGTGGCCGAAACCACCGACGGGTCAACCCTGGCTAGCCACGCCAGAGCATCTGACCAATCTACCTCCGACGAAGACACCCCCGCAAACACGTCACCCGTTGACGTGCTCACGGGTCTGCCAGCCACGACCTCCTGGCAAGGAGCCACGGCTGACACGCCAGGCACTCCGCTACCACACGGTTCCGCCGCCACCCCATGAAACACTCCGGTCCATGGGGTAGGTCCGCACGGAAAACCGTACGGACCCGTAGCAGTCGCGGAACCATAGCCGGACCAGGCAAGATAGGTGAGTACCACGCCTGGCCCGGCACACCCGTTCCCGTGACGGCTGGTGACAAACCAAGCCGCACGGAACCGGTGCACGGTAACGGATTGGCCTCAGCCACAGGCGGAGCCGCTGACCTGACTTGCGCCAAACCAGACAAATGGAGGCCGGTTCCGTCCAGGATGGAATCAACCTCCATATTCTCCACCTGCGGCTTCACGGGCCGCAGCAACCTCTCCTCCTCGGCCGCCTCGTCTTCAGACTCCGAAGAGCCGTCACTAAACAAGTCAACCGTGGAGCCGTCCTGGCGGACGGCTCCCACACCTGACGGACCGGCCACCGCTACTGGACCACCCGGAGGTGGTCGCAGAGAGACAGAACCCGTCTGGCCGAAGCCAGACGGGACTGCCAGGGGCCGTACGAGACGGCCCCCTCGGTAACCAGTCCAGAATCCTGTCCGAGGACAGGATCCGTACCAGGCATGGGGAGAAACTGCCCCCCAACCTTTGGTAGCAGGGACGACACCAGCGTGGGCAGAACGCTATGCAGAAAACCCTGCATAGCCATACCAAACCACGCCGGCGGTGCCATCTCCGCCACCTCCAGCTGGGGACGTGGAGCACCCCCACCGGCCGAACCGGGCGCTTCACGATTTCCTCTCGGACCGCCTGACCCCGCGTCAGACCCAGCCAAGTCCTTCTGGGCAAGGAACTTAACCATCATCTCAACGGACCACACTGCACAAACATTACACCTATGATCAATATTACACAGGGAACACCTAAAACAAGCATGGTCCTTGAACACGACACGGACAAACTTATGGCATTCGTCACAGGATGGCGGGGCTGGCTTGGCCTATAACATAAGCACAAACCTACAATAAACAAGCGGAACGAGACCCGGATGGAAGGCAGACAATTAATTTTCAAATAATTTTGACTCATAAATTAACCGTAACCTCCCCGCACCCCACCCCGCCACGTTACAACAACGATCGCATTGATTATGACGACAAGAACGCGGCGGGCATTAAACACACCCATAATAGATCCTCCAGGATGTGTAACGGCTCCAGGAATCATATCGCATAGCATTCGGGGTATATTTACTAATCAATATAAATTATACTCCTAACGAAAGCAGCACGATATGTGAAGAAAACAACAAAATGTATAACAAACTGCTGTATCACACGGTAAAACCGCAGACCACGCATTTACTCAAGAATTTTGAAACCACCGATCATTGCAAACCGATCGTGATCGCACGTAAACTTGATCATTCTAAAGTTTCCGGTACCATTTTTAGTACGCAGCACCCAGAACAAGATGCGCGAATTAATGAAAAATTTTTTCTTCACATAAACATCCGAGCGACCGGGTGTGACGTCACCCGCTCGGATCCTACGGAGAAACGATGTCAGCCGATATTCGTGCTAGAAATACCATAGCAAACACCTATTTTCATATCTGCCGATCGCCTGTTGGGGGTTAAAGAAGGCGATCGTCTGGCATATATCGTTGTTAGCACACGTCCCAGATTCTATGGGGTCAGAAATTGGAACATGCGACACAACAAAATTTAGAGACCTAAGTCTTTTAACTATGGATAATAAAGAACGATACAACCTGGTTATCTTCGGCGGTATTCTCCATAGTCCTTAGTTAATCCTTTCACGAACACACAAACTATCACAGATTAAAGACTTAGATTTTCTTTCACAAAAAACCCACTAAAATCCTTAATGCAGAAAGCATGTATTGCTCTTGTTGCTATGCAAACAAGAATGAGCTCTATGGTAAACGGGTACTCGGCAGTTGGGAGCCGAGTACCTGGTTCCCAGGAGTCGGTAAAGCTTTCTAAGTCTATAATCCTAGAGCCGCTGTCAGGGCCAGCTGTATATCAGAAGTAACAGAATGGTGAGTATTGATCGAAGGAGAAAGATGCCGCTGCGCTCTGGTCTTTCAAATAAAGAGGTAAAAGTAGACTCAGATTTCCATCCTGCAACTTGCATAACTTCGTCTACAGAAGAACCAGCAAACAGAGCAAAAGAGGTAGCCATCCCTCTAACATCATGAGCCTTAATGTGAGAGAGATTGATTTGCTCAGGAGAAGTAATCTCGTAGCATAGTTGAATGGTGTCACAAATCCATCTAGCGATGGATGCTTTAGAGACCGGTCTGGCTACCCCTTCTGCGTAGGGAACCCATAAGTGAGACGGATCGGATCTTTTAAAATCGGTACGACGCTTATAAGCCTTAAGAGCTCTGACTGGACACCAAAATCTGTCAGACGGAGAAAACGAAGATAAAGACTTTAAAATAATCGGCTTAGCTGGATAACGGTTTGATTGTGTCTTAGACAAAAAATCCCTTCTAGGATATAATACCAAACCGTCCCCAGCTTCAATAAATCTATCCTTTTCAGCGGAAAATGCATGGATTTCAGATCGTCTTCTAGCCGAAGCCGTCGCTACTAGAAAAACCGCCTTAAACGTTAAAAGCTTTAAGCTAATCGAGGCGATGGGTTCAAAATGATGCCCTGCCAAAACCTGAAGAATCAGCGCCAAGTTCCAGGACGGTAACG
The DNA here is from genome assembly GCA_034401795.1 of Chaetoderma sp. LZ-2023a. Classification (NCBI taxonomy): domain Eukaryota; kingdom Metazoa; phylum Mollusca; class Caudofoveata; order Chaetodermatida; family Chaetodermatidae; genus Chaetoderma; species Chaetoderma sp. LZ-2023a. Next base: position 3,546,784 of record CM067360.1, read on the forward strand.
GTTTAGCAATAGGAGGCCGAATATTACCTAAACCTCTGATGAACCCATTCAGCACCTTAGTATCCTTAACATCCGCATTTAACAAACAAGGAAGAGAAGATGCTAAGGAAAATCTATATCCTCTAACAGTGTTAGCAGTCAGATGAAGAGAATCGAACAGATAAGATAAAAAATCTAACACTTGGGATATAGAAACAGAATCGGGCACGAGATCATGATTTGAGCACCATTCTCCGAATATCTTAAGTCGACCCTTGTAAACTCTTCGGGTCGACTCCCTCCTGGCCGAATTAATAATTTCCTGAGACCTTGCAGAAAATTTATTCTCAGTGACCGAGCACTCGATATCCTCCAAACACACAGACTGAAGATTCCTGGATTTGGATGAAGGCACGTTCCCCTTACTTGGGATAACAGATCTGGGGACACTGGCAGCAGACGTGGGAAGTCTACTAGAAGATCGAGAAGGTCTACGAACCAGATCCTTTTCGGCCAAAATGGAGCTATCAACAAAATCTCGCATACTTGATCCTTGACTTTCTTCAGAACCAAGGGAAGCAGGATAGTCGGAGGGAACGCATACGCGAAGATTCCTGTCCAGGACTGAGACAGGGCGTCCACCGCCAACGCCTGATCGTCCGGAAAAGGAGACATGAAAGAGGAGATCTGGGCATTCAGAGAGGTCGCGAACAGGTCTACATGGGGATGATCCAGGAGGTTGAAGATTGCTTTGACAACCGACCTCTTTAACTGCCACTCTGTGTGGGCGAATTTGGAAGGGCGAGACAACTGATCCGCCAGAAAATTCAGACATCCTGGTACATGGGAGGACACCAGGAAAATCTGCTTCATACGACACCACATGAGGAGATTCCACACCTCCAAACAAAGGCGAGACGACTTCGTGCCTCCCTGCTTGTTGATATACGAGACTACTGTCGAATTGTCTGATCGAATCGAGACCCTGAGGCCCTGCACTTGATCCGACCAAGCAAGGAGAGTCTTCTTGACAGCCCACAATTCCAGAATGTTGATGTGGGCTGACGACTCCTCTCGGGACCACAGGCCTGAGACCGAAAGGGAACCCCAGACCGCTCCCCATCCCTCCTGGGAAGCGTCTGTAAAGATGATCGCTTGAGGAGAAGACTTGACCAGAGGAACACCCATCATCAGCAGAGAGCGATCCTTCCAAAAATCTAGGTGGGGCCTTAAATGCTCTCTGACCGGGATCTAATGGTACACTGAATGGGTCGACTGTTTCCACAGGGACATTAGATACATTTGGAAATGTCTCCTCATCAGCGCCGCCCACGGAATGATGTTCTCGATGCTGACCATCAAGCCTATCACCCGGACAAAGAATATCGCTCTGACCATGGCAGAGGAAGCCAGAATTTCCATGGCTACTAGGATGGCTTCTACTCTTACCTCTGAAGGGAAGACTAAGCCTTGACCAAGGTCGAAAGCCACACCTAGGTGGGTGAAAACCTGAGATGGGACCAAAGATGATTTTTCTAGATTTATAACCCATCCTAGACTGGAAGCCAGACTGCAGACCTCTGGAATGATGCTTGCCAGAATTGAGGCAGATTCTGCTTTTAGCAACCAATCGTCTATGTAAACGTGAAGGGGAATAGAACGACTGTGCAGAAAACCTGCCACTGCTGACACTAGGCGGGTGAAGAAGAACGGGGCCGTGGTCAGGCCGAACGGCATGACTCTGAATTGCCATACCCTGCCCTTGAACGCGAATCTCATGAATTTTCTGAATGGAGGGTGGATGAGAATGTGAAAGTAGGCGTCCTTGAGATCTATGGACGCTGTCCACATGCCTGGACTCAGACTGGCGATAATCTGAGATACCGTCTCCATCTTGAATTTTGGGGTGGATATATGCAGATTTAATCTCTTCAGATTGATGATTGGACGCCATCCACCTGATTTCTTGGGGACTAGAAATAGAGTTGAGTAGAATCCTGGGTCTACTCTCCAACATGGAACCTCTTCTATAGCCTTCTTCAACTGCATTGACTCCAATTCGTCTTCCAGGGCTCCCAACTTCTCCAGATTGGATGGAACTGGAGTCCATTTGGGCTGGTAAGACAGAGGAGGAGGCAGATCTATCCAAGACGGTGCATAACCCCAGCGGATTTGATCTAACAGCCAGGAGTCCTGAGCGAGGGCTTGCCAAGTCTCCCAGAACAGAGACAAGCGCCCTCCTACTGGCATGCTGGGAAGAAGGGATTGCACCGATAGATCCAAAGGTGGTAGAAGAGGAGGAAGGACTGGTAAATGAGAACGGGAAAGGCCTGCCCGGGCTGAGGCCACCCCTTCAAACCCGTCTAGGTTGAAAACCTCTAGAGGAGCGTCCTCTAGAACTAGACCTGGAACCTGGAGAGAAAAATTGACCCCTTCTCACCTGAGGAGGGGCTTGACGAACCTGAGCTCTAGGTCTATGTGAGGAAATGGATTTAAAATGATCCTCCTCCGCAGATCTGGAATGGGAAGGAGAGGAGCGATTAGAGTTCGTCAAAACCCTTGACGGATAAGCCCCATATTCGTCCGGCCTAAGACTCTTCCTCCTGGGAGAGGAGGAAGGACTCTTCACCGCAGAAGAGTCTCTTTTTACTGACGGCCTCAAAATCGAAATATGATCCCGCAGACCCTTAGCTGATCTGAGACGATCAGACTCCGCCCTAAGGATCGATGTAGAATCCTGACCGAAAATATCTGATCCGAAAGGCGGAGCAGATATCAGGTTACTCCTGAGTGAATCCGAAATATTCACCTCAGCAAGCTTCCTTGACCTTCTCTTAGAGGTGATGAAACCTAGTGAACGGCAAACTGAATTCAACGAACCTCTTGACAGGTCAGCTAACGAACGAAATATCTCCGGAGGAATCTGACCCCCTTTCTCCTGAGTTTTGAGCATAGCCTCTGAAAGAAGGGCCAAAAAGTTTGCTGATTTCAACTGAGCCCGACAGACAGACTCCCATCTAAAAAGGTCTGACGAAGATTCTACCTTAGCCGCTTCCTTCAGATGCGATGAAAGAACATCCCATGTCGGACCATTAAGAGATTGAGTAGAAGCAAATCTAATGTAATCATCTTTCGGAACCTGAACTGGAGCATCTACCTTGGGAGTAAGAGAAAAATCTTTCAGTTGGACATCGTTAATGTAAAAATCTAACATGTCTACTACCAAGTTATCTACCGGAAGAACAGAAGGAACATTAGCTGAAGAGTCTGAAGATGACAGCGCAGAACCAAACGACGGAGGATCAATCGAAAATTCATCCTGAAGAGGAAGAGATAGAGATGAAGCTATCCATTGATGAGCCCTAGACCAGTCATCTGGCGAGGCCCTCTCATGATAGAACCTATTCAGATCCCTGGCCCTGACTGATCTTTGAGTAGCCTTGACAGAAAGGTGAGACGGAGAAGAAGAAGAAGGACAGATGTCCGAATCTAGCGAAACAGAAGAATCAACGATCCTCAGAGAGGAAGGAGAAGCTAAAGCTCTAGAAGGAGCGTCCGAGAGAGTGTCCAACGTCAACGGAGACTGATAAGAAGAACTAACAACACGGGCCTCAGGCTGACTAGAACTGAAAAAATAAGGATCCAACTCACTAGCTGAAATCTGGACAAAATTGAAAATCTAGCTGAAATAACAGATCGGTGAAGAGAGGAATCCCGGCTTACTGAAAACAAGGACAAATCTAAGCCCGAATCAACTATCTGGAACTCTAATTCTGGAGACAGAACGACCGAAACAATAGGATCCGAATGATCAAACTCCTGAGAAGATGAAGAATAAGAAGGCAAAGTAGGAACAGACGGATCAGAAGAAGAAGGTATGTGAGACGTCGCAGAATAATTCTGATGAAGGGAAGCCGGAATATGAAGAAAACCTGGAGGCGGAGATATAGATGATGGATGAAAAAGAGAAGACGAATTAGAAACATGAGAAGACGAAAAATCCCGAGCAGACAAGCCATATACAGACGAAGAGGACGGATGACTACTACTCTTCTGAGAACCTGCTTGAGAGAACAAGGAAGGAGATGAAGAACGAGAGAGAGATGCTACCTCACGAAAGGAATGATGACCAAAATCTTACGCCGAAACAGACTGAGCACTAGAAGAACGATCAGAATAATGTCTATCAAAAACGGGGAGGACCAGCGCGAAAATAACTAGAATCGGAATTAACAGACCTATTACTGGACTGGGAATCTGAGTTATTCGGAAGCTCATAACTTGATGCGCAAACAGAAGTTCCAGCCGGGACTGAAACACAGAGACCGGAAATAGAACGCTTCATATCTCCTAATCCGGAAGTAGAAAAACTGTCACCAGAAGCGGAAATAGAAAACCCCGAAACGGAACCGGAAGTCGCTTGCAAGGATGGGTCAAAACGACCCGGACATGCATAAGTTGAACCGGAAGTGTCTACACCACCCCCGGAACCGGAACTAACCAAAACTGGGCCGGAAAAGGAGGATGTATGCAACAACGGATCCAACTGACTCGGATAAGCATAACTCCCACCGGAAGTAGCCACACTACTACCGGAATAAGAGCCTGACAATCCGGACACTGAACGGTGCATAGACGGATCCAACAGACCCGGATGCACATTCTTCCTACCGGAAGTAGCAGCACTACTACCGGAAGCGGAAGTCGACGAACCGGAAACGGAAGACGACATATGATGCACCGCCGGGTCCAACAGACCCGGAACTACCTTGTTCCTCCCGGAACCGGAAACTCTATAGCCGGACACTGATGAACCGGAAATGGATGTTGACGCATAAGCCATATTCTCATGAGTCACCGGATGTTCAGCCAGGCCAGAAACAATCCCGGTGCTCATTTCCGGATGCCCGGTAAAACCAGAAGACATTCCGGACAGCAAACCCGCTTGCCCGGACAAGCCAGGAGCATAGACGGGTGCTTCTTTAGAGGCGATCGGCGATCTTACCACATTCCTGGCAATCGGTATCACTGTGAAACGGACCTTAGCTTGAGGTGACAAATCAGAAGCTTCCGCCCCCGATACCACCGCTTGAGATTTAAGCTGGTCCTCAAGTCTAACATGGTCTTTGACCTGGCTCCTATTGGAGGACGCCTTACCAGGTTTCTTTCTCGTCTCGCCGGACTTTCCTTTGGGAGACTTGATTTGCTGCCTTGATGTTAAGGAAACCGGCTTTCCCCACTTACGACATCGAGACTGGGGGCTAAATTCGGAGTCTGACGACTCCTCTTTAGCGGCCTTAATAGCAGATGTAATACGCTCGTCTAAAGATTTAGTCAATACGTTTGCAAAGGATTCAAATCTGGCGAATAATGCCATAACCGGATCTGTGATAGAGGAGCTGCCCCCCTCCTTTGTTGAAACCGACGTATTAATAGAGGTGGAAGCAGATGCTACTGCTTTAGGACCTTCAACAACGGAGGGAGAGCGACCTGAGGGCAATGCAGGCTTAACCACAAAGTCCTTGAAAAACGCTTTAGATACGACCAATGGCCAACCCTTGCACACTCCACACATTTTTAAAGGGGTGCAGGTGGTACACCTCAGGCAAACATGACCCGTATAATCCTTAGCGTGAACCCGATCACACTTATTCGACGCACACTTTATTTTCTCAGAAGATAATGACACCTCCTATAAAAAATAAGAAATGATGCGAAATAAAGCAACTAGCTTTGAGAAAACCTGAGAAATCACAGAGGCTACGCCTTGGGCGATTTTAATAAAGTGTTTGAGGAAAGAATCAGTAAAGATCTGATTAATGTTTGAGAGCACTAGGACCTACGTTACTAGGAGTGGTACTGGCTATTATTATTATTACATGGCACTCTTGATGGTATATAATAGGCATGGTTACTCTAACCTCGAAAACGGGAGTAGTGACACGAAAACTGGTAACTCCAAACATTAGAGTTACAAACACCTCTAAAACACCATGATATATAAGTTAAACATAACTTAGGAAGAATAGACTTCATGGTAGGGATTCCTGAGTCAACTCGTGATAACTGGAAAGTTTCTAGTTAGCAAGCTAAAACTTTTATATCGATTTGATAGCTGACAGTACTGTATAGCTAGCAGAATATTTGAAAAGTGATTCAGTTTTCACAAGTGGGACCTACTGCGCATGCGCGAGCGTGCTTAGTGACAAGCGTCACCAAGGAGTGAGTACAGACTGGTGCCAGTCTATTGTAAGGCTAATGCAGGGGGTCCTTCTACCAGAAGCCTGGTGGAGGGTCTACATGGTGATGGTATAGGCATTAGGGAGTGTATAGGCAAGAATAAAAACTTTATTCTGATAGCTAAATGCAGATATTTGATTTAGCAAGTAGTGATTGAACGGTAATGGATGTTTTTGTGGTGTAATAACAACAGGCTTCTGCAGTGGTCTTGAGGAATTCCCATTTGCAGACCAAGAGAAGACTATTTTTGAAAATTTGCCTCTGGAATGACTGGCTCGATTTTTCAAAAATAGTCTTCTCTTGGTCTGCAAATGGACATTTTCTATGAGAAAATTGAGATTTTCCTGAACAAATTCAAGTGTTAAGGATTAATAGCCTATTTGGCAATAAATAACTAGATGAAGTGCATTCCGCATGTCTAGCCCTTTTGTTCTTCCACATATCCATACACCCATATATCCACACATCATTTGTGACAGTGTCGACGGTGTCGATAAATGAGGATTTAAACAAATTTTGCCGGAAAGGTCCATTGAGAGTGAAGGACAAGACTGAATGGTGGCTCCTACCTGGTGGCGATACATAGTTTATCTCTGTAACCAGCGATACATAGTTTATCTCTGTAACCACCGATTCATAGTTTATCTCTATAACCACTAAAAGTCGATGTGGCCCTCCATTTTCACCTAAACTGAAAAGAAATTTGCCTGAGTCTTTTCAGGAATTGTCCTCCTTATTGGATCGTTACGTACTCAGCACTGGGAACTTATTTATAATTGGGGACTTTAACGTGCACAAGGAGAATGAATCTGACAACTACGCATCTACTTTCAAAACCACCCTGGATACATCAAACCTAGAACAACATGTCAACGATCCTATGCACATAAAAGGGCACTTAATCGACTTACTAATTACTCAATCGAGTGAGTCAGTCATAAGCAATGTGTATGTAGATGCTGGTGCTATCGCACCTGATAATGCTGTCATCAAATTCGATATGTCGCTCTTTAAACCACCGCTACTGAGAAAGGAAATTACATATCATAACCTCTGTTCGCTTCCCACTGAGTCCTTTAAATCTGACATTCAAAGTGACACAAAGTGACTTTCGTACGGCGATCAGAACGTCTTATAGCAGAATTTAAACCAGCTTCTCTGAAAGCACTACCGATACATAACTAAACTCATCAACTTATCGTTAAGTAAGGAAACTGTGCCTGCTGCTTTCAAGATCAGAAATGTGATCCCACTGCTAAAAATGTCATCACTTGATCAAAACATTCTTGGGAATTACAAGCCTGTATCTAATCTACTGTATCTGTCAAAGGGGTTAGAATGGATTGTCACTAATCAGCTAAAGCTTCACTTAGACCAAAAAAAAAAATAGTTTCGTTTCCTGTAAACCTCCCAGGTGAAATTTTTCTTTTTTTTACCCGGCCAGGAATAAAAAAATTTTTTTTACTCAGCATAAATGTTAAAACATGCATACATTTGTAAAACTATACAAATTACAATGTTTTTAATTTCATTTGTATGCAATGGGAATCCTTTTTGCTAATTGTGACATGAAAAACATGACAAATTTGGCAATTACAACCATATTTAATGGACATCTAGTTAAATATCAGGAAAATTTGTATCACCATTTTAAAATAAATTAATAATTGAAAAAAATATACATTTTCCTCCCTCCCTACTGGTCTTTTTTCCCACCAGGTTTGCAGGAAACCAAATCTTTTTTATGGATGGCCTTAGAAACCAAAAACCTCTTAGAGCCATTCCAGAGTCCCTACTGAAAACTCTATAGCACAGAAACAGCTTTACTGTGCATGCAAAATGATAACCTGTGTTCTATGAACAATCACAAATGTGTCCTACTGGTACTGCTAGATTTGTCTGCTGCCTTTCACACCATTGATCATGCGATAATGCTGTCCAGATTAGCTGAACTGTGTTTCAGGTAAGTTCTCAACTGGTTCTCAAGTTGTCTTACCGATTGTCACCAGACTATAGTCATCGATCGCATGAGGTCAGCTGAAAATGTATTACTTTCAGATGTTCCACAGGGTTTCGTGCTCGGACCACTGTTATTTACCATCTATACAGCTTTTTACGCAAATGAGTAAAACAAGTGCCTGTGAGTGTATTGAAACCTGTGTACACAATATTAAGCAATGGATGTTAAATAATTTGTTGCAGCTAAAAGACAGAAATTCTCTTGGTAACTTCACGCAAACTCAGACAAAAAGTTGACATCCAAAGTCTGCATGTTGGAGATGCTGTAATCTTCTTCAGCACAAATGCTCGCAACATCGGTGTAATTTTTGACAACATTAATGTCCATGGAAGCATACATCAACATTAGAAACATCAGTAAGATAAGGAAGCTGCTCGATGATGGTGCAGTTAGATCTGTTAGTCCACGCCATGATAACATCTCAGCTAGATTATGGGAACTCTTTGTTGACAGGAATAACATCTTGTCAGTTAGATCGCCTGCAAAGAGCTCACAACACAGCAGCCAGAATGATCACTCATACACAGCTACACGACCATATCATGCCTGTCCTCAGAATATTACACTGGCTGCTGGTCAGGGAACAGATCGGCTACAAGGTCGCCCTTCTAGTATTTAAATGTCTACATAACCTAGCTCCTCCATATTTGAAATCATTAATTGTTCAAAGAACAGCACCTAGAGCACATAGGTCGATAGCAGAGCTGCTATGTGTCGTACCGCCTTCCAACTCAACCAGCGGAGATCATGGCTTTTCAAGAGCTGGACCCAAATTTAGGAACAGACTTCCATCTCATATAAGAAACTGTTAAAAACTAGAACCTTTTAAATCATTGTTAACAAGAGCCATCAGAAGACGGCATATCCCCCAGGATTCAAACATTTCAGATAAACATACATCAAGAGTGGGCATACATGCAACATTAATTGTAAAGGACAATACTTTAGAAAACCTAATCAATGAAATAAGCAACTCCTCCTAACACCTAAATTCCCTTGTCATTAAGTGTAATGCAGTTTATGTATCGGCTTTAAGATATGAATAGTTTTTTGGCCGTGAAAAAAGCACATGTCCAGCTGCACATGATACTGATGTTGTCGACAAAGTTTTAAGTTAATCCATTGAGACCTCTAGAAGGAGTTCGTTGACAACAAATGATTGTCAGAGATGGACGGACTGACAGAGGGACATACATACATTTTGGACAGACAGATAGATGTACGGGTATAGGGATAACACATGCACACCTTCACGTGGTAATGATAACACTTAACAAGTTTCAAAAGAATCAGAGCTAAACTGTAGGAGGAGTTGCATTGACAAGAAATGATTGCCAATGCAGTTTATGTATCAGTAAGAAATGCACATACACATCTGCACATGATACTGATGTTGTCGACAAAGTTTTAAGTTAATCCATTGAAACATCTAGGAGTTGCGTTGACAAGAAATGATTGTCAGAGATGGATGGACCGACAGATGGACATACATACATTTTGGACAGCTGGATGATGGTACAGATATACGGATAGCACATGCACACCTTCACGTGGTAATAACACTTCCAAAAAATCGGAGCTAAACTGTAGGAGGAGTTGCGTTGACAAGAAATGATTGGCAATGCAGTTTATGTGTGAGCTTTAAAGGTCATATTTGGAGAAGTCGCTTTTATGTACAATTTTGCAAGTATTTAAGGCATTATTGTATAGTAATTAATAACAAACCAGCTGTCTGTCTAACATTCACCAAATAGCTAATATTAAGCTATGAAGTCGGCCTATGATCGAATACATGAAATTACATGATGAATTACCTCCCTTAATTTTTAGCTCTTCAGCGTCAATAATGACGTAATAGTGGAACAAGCTATTATACCGTAACGTTGAATACATGCAGCTTCGTTCAACTTCAGCAGGAAATAAGTACAGTTTGGTTGCATTTTCCCGATCAGGCAAAGATAAAAATAGCTTCTTCAGGTCTTATGCCAATAAAAATAATAGAAAGTTATATGTTGATTGATTTTAACCCTAAACAAACAACTGACCATAGTCTAATGCGCGTTCTTACTTAACATACATAATATATCCTACCTAGCGGAATGACAGTTTTTTTTGCTGAATTAAATACATGTGCATACATAAAACAGACACCCGTAGGTCAGCTAGATCTTTCTTATCTGTCTAAAACAAAAATTGTATGAGATACCAATGCATTTTTTTTAATTCTGACTTTTTGCTGCGACTATGTAGGCTACATGGTTTAGGCCTAGAGGGTGGGTGTGTAGTTAGAATCACGGAAAAACGGCAACAGCTACGAAAAACCAATGCAGCAGATTTTTCTAGGTTTTATGTTTCCAGACATGTTTGAGAACATGATTGCTTCAATGGCGATTTTGGCTCGACATAACTGTGCGTGAACAAAATTAGCCTGTAAATGACAGGATAATTTAATGTACAAGTGTGTGAGATTTTAAAGCTTAGCATATACTCAGGATTTTTCAAGACCAACTGTTTGTAGGTTTTATCAGAAACCATTCTGGTTTTACCTAACATGCATAGGCCTGTGTCACTAGTAAGATTACAGTTGAATATGCGAAGAAATATAATCAATATTACATGACCATAGCAATGGTTGGATGGTGGGGTGGGGGCGGGGTGGTTTTGGGGTGGGGAGGGACTGCCAGTTGGGGAATCGACGGGCCTGCATATATTCACGTTGATGCAAAGCATATTATTTTGAGAAATTACCACCAGGCTTATTGAAAATTACCACAGGGCGATAAATCAAGCATTCCGTGTGATGGAAGCACATAAATAGTAGCAGATGAACGAATTCATAGGAAGACTAACATATCGGTTATTGATCGTCTCTCTTTCAGTTCATGTGGACGCCAATGAAAGCTTATAGTAAACAAACAATTTTGACAGTCTTCGATGCGTAAGCTATCCAACGTAAATTTGTGCACTGTTAATAAACGTAGGCCTATCTAAATATGACAATTTAGTTCATCTTACCCACCTGCTATAAATTATTATTGTCACATTTTTTGCGCATCTTCACTCATATATGTGCTTTTTCAGTATACATGACAATTGTACACACTCAGGGCCAGCATTTGTCTCTAGTACGTAAATCTACAAATTACTCCAGTAAAACAGTGGGAGTGTGAGTGTCGTTATGCATAAATTTATACGTTAGCTACATTACATTCAAAGAAGTGGTAGATATATACCAAGAAGGCACCTCCTCGCCCACATGCATATAGGATACGCATGCGTGTGTAGGCCTATGTTTAGAATGACAGGAAACATAAGTGGCAATGTGTAGGCCCGACCACAGGTATTTTTGGCATTATTTTTGCAACTGAATGCAGTGTTATTTGCTTGTTCAAGTAGGTTAATCACCTAGCCTATGAGAAGTGACGGATGGACGAATGGACAGACGCACGGACATGCTGATTGCTATATCCACCCCATCTTCCAGACCCAGGGGATTAAACCCACTTGTTTCCAACAGGGTATTGTTAATCCTGTAAAGTGCCTTTGAGTGGTTTGGCTGAAACAGCAAGGAATCTCTGCATGTTTCAAAAAACAGACTTGCTGGGTGGTTGACATTTGGCGGTGACGTACAGCTTTTTCATTTTATATTTGGATGATTGAAATTACCCAACAATAGAATGTGACTATGCATAGATTCACTAGCTGTCTTGACTAGGTTGTTACTCTTGCTATCATTGTTACAGTGCTGGTTGGAGATCTATATACACATCAAATAAGGAGAATATCACTGTGTTGCAGTTTCATTTCCATCAAGGTAGACTCTTGTGCTGCTTCATGATCTAGAACTACTTCTACAAAGATTATATCTTTCTTAGTATAGCTACTCACTCGGCACTCCCCTGCTGCTCCATTGCTAAAGTAGTTGTAGCACAAACTCGGCCTGAGAAGCCATTATCGAGAGAGATCGAGTTATATAAAATTCTCAGCAATAAATATGAACAAGTTACTGCAGACCTTATTGAACGACAAGACACATAACCAGAGGTTACAGCCTAAAAATTAAAAAAATAAGACCAAGGCTAAATATACGAGTTTTCTTTCTCATTGCGCTGTAGGCTGGGGTACTATCAACTCGTGGTACTTAACGTAAACTGCTGATTTAACAGGATTTTTAAAGGAAATACTCCCCAACACTATAAGCAATTGGCAGTGTCAGATTGCTTTAAAAAGTCTTCTTTTTATGCATATAATTCATATTCTGAATGTCCTAACGAGTATCCTACAATATCAATTTTAAGTTGCCATGTCTTGATCAAATTTGGCTGCTTTCAAGTTGAGGAGGGGTTTATCAAATCATGTTAACAGGACAGAGTAATCAATAAAAAGATTTTGCAGAGTATTAGTCGCCATAAATAAAATTTGTCTAGCTGAGACATAGTTCATGTTTAATTGCTTTCTGCTTATTTTCTCTGTTTAAATCTGGATTTGAAGATATGCCAGCCAAAAATTAAGGATGGCAGCCATTTTGAAACTCAAATCACATTATCCGAGCTCTGAGTAAGGGGGGGGGGGGAGGGGGGGGGCCACTTCTATTCTATTAGGTACATTGCATGAAATTTTTTTTTTCTCAAATGATACAAAAAATAGCATGAAAATAGAACACATTTTCACGCTAGAAAATCTTACCATCTTACGCCTATGCTTAATGAATACCTTACATCCATCATAGTGGGAGTGAAATTATTAATTGGGAATAAATATTGTGCATACCTTAATAAACATTGTTTATTTCATCAAATTTAATCCAAATTTTGACATAAAATGTCAAGAAAAAATAGAAATCACAGGATTTATCAGCTTCCGCTTAGTGTCTCCCTTTGTATGACGAGTTTAGGTCGTTACTCGAGTAGCGCGATGACGCTAATATTAGCACCCGGGTAGACTTGCTTAATCCACATATATAGGAGGGCGAGCTTAGAGTAGCTACGAGAGTGACAGCGCAAACTTGTCCTATCGTAGAAGCTGATTAATATTCGGTAGAATTGTCTGCATTGTACTCTATAATTATATATATAATCATTACGCGATGGTAACCGAGTATTATACATTCAATCCGGTCCACATATTTGGTACCTGTTAAAATAACTTTTTTCCGTTGATAGTTGATAGTTGTATCATACAAGGAAGTGATGTAATTTGGACGGTATTTTCGCAAAGTTATTGCAAAATTTTGTTTCAAATCTCATTTTATTTAACCTCTATAAGTTATTTAACTCACAAATTTTTTTTTATTTACACAAACTGCTGAAATTTGGATGCAACTTCTATTAGACACATTTGCTGTTTTAAAACTACTAAGGAATTACGATGGCTCAACCTCGAAAATGAGCATGCGACTTCTATTACGGATGTGGTTATTATTAGGCGATATAGTATTTATTAAAAAATTTACCTGAAGGTAAAGAATGAATATACGCTCATTGTGTTAGCAAAGTTTTCCAATCCAACAAGTACTTTTCCAACAGGACATGCTTAAACATAAATACCATGGTTTGAAAGATACCATAGTTTGATGATCGCATACCCTACTGATCAATGGAAAAAACTACCTGAATCCATTATCAATATGCCTCAGTGAATTCCTTTAAAACTAGACTAGATTGGGAAAGCCATCCATTGCACTATAACTATAACTGAGCTCTGAGTAAGGGGGGGGGGGGGGCCACTTCTATTCTATTAGGTACATTGCATGACATTTTTTTTTCTCAAATGATACAAAAAATAGCATGAAAATAGAACACATTTTCACGCTAGAAAATCTTACCATCTTACGCCTATGCTTAATGAATACCTTACATCCATCATAGTGGGAGTGAAATTATTAATTGGGAATAAATATTGTGCATACCTTAATAAACATTGTTTATTTCATCAAATTTAATCCAAATTTTGACATAAAATGTCAAGAAAAAATAGAAATCACAGGATTTATCAGCTTCCGCTTAGTGTCTCCCTTTGTATGACGAGTTTAGGTCGTTACAGGGAATCTACGCGATAAGTATCCTTATTCTTATACATTACGAAAAATGGTAACTCAAGATTATTTCTGTTATTTAGTTTTACCGCTTTCTTCGTATGGCGAAAAAAACATCATAGAAGTATTGCCTTACTTATTAAAATATAATTAAGGGTCTCTACAGAACCAGTCAGCCAGTGGATGAATATCATCAACTGTCCCGGTCAGAGCAAGTAGTCAGCTTTCGCTTGAGAACTGGTCATAACAGGCTTAATCAACATATGCATAAGAAACTTCATCTAGTATCCTCCCTGATATGCTCGTGTGGACAAGAAGAACAGTCTACTGTGCATGTGCTACAGGACTGCATCAATCTCAAATTAACCTATTTGGGGATTTTATTAGCCATACAGATTTTCGGTGAGAAAGAATATGAGTCTCGCCTCAGACTTATAATGTACAATAGATCATATTTAGGTAGGGTCATATACACATATATTCACGCATACACATTATATTATATAGGACTTTTGTATGCTACTGAGGGTGGGGTGGGAGGGAAGAGCTCATCACTGTAATATAAAGTTGAGATAGTTGGAGTTGTTAAGAATCGACAGATGCGTTGATCGTATGTGGGCTATTTAAGTGTAGTAGTAGTGAAAGTAAACTGTGAAGTATGTTTGTGTTTAGACTTATTACTTCAATTATTAGGTTAGGTTAGTTTATCTATAGTGGTGGTGGAATGTCTTAGGTTTGTATTATTATTAATTAGCAGAGAATCTGTGATCATCAGGTATAAATATACTAATTTAGTATTTGTCGATCATAGATTCCCTGGCAATCTTCTTAAAGGATTTCTGGTTTAATATACTATCGCGTACTTTTGTACTGGTGATGTTCCATAGTTTTGTGGCTGCTATTGTAATTCGTCGTTTTCCTATTCCTGTTCATGTAAATTGAGTGTGTAAATTGTGTTTTGTCCTAGTGTTGTGTTTGTGGATGTCAGTGCTTAGTGTGAAATTGGAGGCTATGGATTGTGGTGAAACTCCTTTACAATGGTGTACATCTGTAGTTTGCCTAGATGTCCTTTAGTTTTAATAGCTTTTCTGACTTGAATATATTCTGGCCTTTTGCTGGTTTAGAAAAGAGTTTTAGTGCCTTCTTCTGTAGACTTTGTAGTTCTGTTAGGTTGCTTTTGTGTGTATTCGTCCAGATAGCGTTACAGTAGGTGAGATGCGGAAGAACAAGGGTGCAGTATAGAGTTTTAATTGTAGCTGGTGTCATGTAAGGCTTTAGTCTTTGTATAACACCTATGCCTCTTGCCACCTTTGTTGTTACCGTCTCGATTTGTTTGGCCCAGGTCAAATGTTTATCCAAATATACTCCCTAGAATTTGGCAAATAGGGCCTCCTTAATTTCTTTTTTGTTTATGTAGATTTTTGGAATTTCATCTTTTTTTAGTTTGAGATTTGTAAATAACATATAATTTGTTTTGTCAACATTCAACGATAATTTGTTTATTGAAAACCAGTCAGTAATTTCTTCCATTTCCGTATTTGTTTTTCTCTATAAGGTGTCTATGTTTATGCTATCAAGTTTCCACATCACGTATCGTCGTTGAATTGTAATTGGCGTAACAATCAATCATATTCTATTTCTGTGAGAAGGCTAAAAGCCTGTAATAACAGATTCCTAATTTCCTTTTTCAATTTGGTAATAAAACATGGGATTTATATTGCCAGCTAGATAGTTATAGTATGGTCGAGTTGCTTAAATTCGTGAGTACCGAAATTCGTGAATTTGTTTTTATCGCTCTCGTTCTATGATGTAATGTGGCATGGAACGCATCTACACAGTAGCCACTTTTTGATTGACAGTTCTGAACCTTTTGACAAAGTTTTGAGCAAAATGCGGTCAAAACAAGAAACTTTTCATACAATTACTGATGGTAGTGATAAAAATTGCAAGATTCCTTAATGCACTTTCTTAGATTACTTACTTGCGCTTATTTAGCACCTAAAATGCAGGAAATGTCAATTTCCCTTTCTCCGAGATCTAACAATACTCACCATTCTGTTACTTCTGATATACAGCTGGCCCTGACAGCGGCTCTAGGATTATAGACTTAGAAAGCTTTACCGACTCCTGGGAACCGGGTACTCGGCTCCCAACCGCCGAGTACCCGTTTACCATAGAGCTCATATTGTTTGCATAGCCGCCAAACAAGAGAAAACTATGGCTTGCCTCCGTGGGGCTGGGAGGCTGGGTCCGTAACAGAATGACATTTCCTGCATTCTCCTTCGATCAATACTCACCATTCTGTTACTTCTGATATACACCAGATTTGATCAGTAACCTGGTGGGAAGGGGC
This sequence comes from Chaetoderma sp. LZ-2023a, assembly GCA_034401795.1. Taxonomy (NCBI): domain Eukaryota; kingdom Metazoa; phylum Mollusca; class Caudofoveata; order Chaetodermatida; family Chaetodermatidae; genus Chaetoderma; species Chaetoderma sp. LZ-2023a. Next base: position 3,563,410 of record CM067360.1, read on the forward strand.
AAGCCATAAATGCTAATTTTGCCCCTTGGAGAAAGATTTTAGACTTCAAACTTGACTAACGGAGACCTAAAAGGACCGTCAAGTTCACGGAACCGAATCACATTCACGTCACAGCCCCCCCCACCACCCTTTTTCCTCCTAAGAAAAGGGAGAGAACTAACGAACATGTATCTCGCCTGACAACACAAATATGCCAAGAGGGTTAACTACTCCCTGCATATTCCATGTATTAGCCTGGGAATGAGCATGAATATATAAGATGAATGAACATGATACATATACATAATACAAAAAAACTCTCACTTATTGAATTACCTTATGATAATTGGACTTCAGACGTACCGCCTCCAACCATTCACCGGTTCGGCCATCAGTGACACAATCTGGTTGACATCCTCTCGCCTGACCATGCCTGCTTTAGGTTCTTTTCTTACCAAAGTGAAAAAAGGGTGAAAAGCAGTGTGGTCACTAACTATCGTTTGAAAACAGCTAAAGCGAGTGGATTGGCTGAGTCTGACACATCCCTCATATAGTAATCCGTGAATGAGGACTCACAGTGCCATTGTGCAACGGCCATGATGTCCTCTAACGGAACACCATTGTAAAGGGCGGTCGAGGCGGCTATTCCTCTGACATCGTGTGCCCTTACGCCTTGCACCTGGTGCCCAGTCGTAATGTTCGGAATCTCGGGCAACTGCACAGGATTTTCCACCAGCAGATCTAGAAGATCCGTGAACCACGCCCTGCTCGGCCAATACGGCGCTATTAGCAGGACCAGACACGGTTCCTCCCTGACGTTCACCAATACCTTCGGTAGAAGAATGGTGGGTGGGTACGCGTAAGCGTGCATCCCTCTCCAGCTTATCGCCAGAGCGTCTGTATCGACGGCATTTGGATCTGGAATCGGCGAGACATATGTCATGATTTGAGCATTTTCCTTTGTGGCGAACAAGTCCACGTTGGGTTTGCCCCAATGCTCGAAGATCCGTCGCAGAACCGGAGGGTTGAGGGACCATTCTGTTGGCAAGATTCTCTGTCTGCGAGACAAAGCATCCGCCAGAATGTTCAATCGGCCAGGAATATGAGCTGCTTTCAAAACAACCGAGTAATTCCTGCACCATTGAATCAAGTGCCACACCCTGATACACAGAGTGGGCGACCTGGTTCCGCCTTGGCGATTTATATATGATACTACTGTCGAATTGTCCGACCGTATCAATATCACCTTGCCCCTGATCATCGGAAGGAACTCTTCCAACGCCAGTTCCACTGCCATCATTTCCAACAGATTGATATGCAGCTGACTCTCCGGGAGAGTCCATGTGCCCGAGACCTGGTGTTCTCCCAGGCAGGCACCCCACCCTTCCAGCGATGCACCCGTGTAGACGGACAGCTGGGGTTGGGGTAGGTGCAGCGAAACCCCTAATAGAAGATTCTGACGCTGTTTCCACCATAGAAGATGCGATATTATCGGCTCCAAAACTGGCACCAGTTTTGACAGGGGTTCTGTTCTCTGTTTCCACAGAGACATCAGATACAACTGGATAGGCCTTCGCATTAGAGCAGCGTATGGGATAACCTGCTCCATGGAGACCATCATGCCCAGCATCTGAAGGAACCGCCTCGCCTGAATGTGGTTTCCCACTCGAAAACTCTTGAGGATGGCTAACAGAGACACCACTCTGGGCTCTGACGGGTAAACCCTGCCCTCCTCGAGGTCGAATCGCATCCCCAAATAAACGAAATGTTGAGTGGGCGTCAATTCGGATTTCTCCTCGTTGACTATCCAGCCTAGATCTGAAAGTAACTTCAGAGTCAGAGCAGTATCCACGTTCAACCTGGCTGCCGAGTCTGCCTTGAGCAGCCAGTCGTCTATTTAGGTGTGTAGCACCACGTTATCTTTTCTGAGAAACGCTGTCACCGCAAGGACCACTCTTGTGAAAACCCTCGGAGCTGTCGACAGGCCAAACGGGAGAACTGTAAACTCCCATACTTGATTCTGAAACGCAAATCTCAGAAACCTGTGCCAACTCCGATTCATAGGAATGTGGAAATATGCCTCTTTCAGATCGATCGATACACACCACATTCCTTTCCTCAATCCCGCCATTACCGACCTCGGCGTTTCCATCTGGAACCGAGGCGTATGGATAAACCAATTTAATGGCCTGAGATTGAGTATGGGTCTCCATCACCCTGTGCTCTTGGGGACAAGGAACATGTTTGAATAGAAGCCTGGAGTGTTCCGGTTTGCTGGTTTTATTGCTCCCTTCAGAAACAAACCTGACACTTCCTTTTGAACGGCTTCTAACTTGTCTGGCTCCCTTGGTACGGGTGTCCAGACAGGTGCCAAAGACAGATTTTGTGGTGGAAAGTCCCCACCACTCCGGCATGTAACCCTGGGATAACCATCCCAGGACCAGACTGTCTGACGTCACACCTCGCCAGGCCTCGATGAAACGCATGAGCCTTCCACCCACCATAGACGCCTCGACGTCTAACGGGGTTGTCCGGCTCGCAGTCCGCGCCCCCCCCCCCCCCCTTTCTTAACGAGAGAGAGTGAGAACCATTTCGTTCTAGGCACGACGGGTATAACTGGCACCGCTGTTCCTGTCGCACAGGCGCGGTCCAGGCGGATATGAAGGGAGCTTTCGTACCCTCAGGTACGCTTCGGCCCCTTCTGTCCGCCCTTTGAGGCCTTACCCTTACCCTTCCCCTTCCCGCCTCTAGGGCAGTCAGAAGCAACATTGGGGAGGGTAGGCGCCTCTACAACCTTTCTGGGCTTCTTCGCCGGCGGCGGCTCCGAAAACCCAGCTGAAGCAGACGTCGCAACAGGCCTGGCTTTCGCCTTGCCCTTATGCTTCTTCTGCTTCTTTGAAGGCTGTCCCGTTAGCGGTTTCCCCACAGCCCCTAGTGCGTGCGCTTGCCGCACTAGCTCTAGCTGTAGGTTTACCGCTAACCGATTCTGCGCGATACTGGCGGTATCCTCTAAGATGGCCCGCGCTTGGCCACCAAAGATGCTAGGCCCTGTCAGGGGCGTCCCAAGAAGACGCTCCCTGACTGCCGTAGCCGGACGCATATGGTCAATGACCATTTGCCTCCTGGATTTCGTCACTCGCGCTTGCACCCTTGCCAATGCGTCCATCGACAGCACCAGGCCGTCATTGACACATGAAAGCGCCACAGGGTGGCCTGCCCCCGCTTCAGCCCACACCGACTGAAGGAGACGATAAGAATGGTTGACAGCGCCCATCGCTGCCCTCACACCCTCATCGCATAGGGACAGGACTTCTTCCTGGTGAACCTGAGACTTGTCCACTAGTGCCGGACCGGGGCCACCCGCCACGGCACTCTGGACGCCCAGTACCCATCGGTCATCCTCCGTGACCGACGGGACTACACCATACCTGTCGTATTCCCCCCGCGGAATACGACATCTTGCCTGCACCTCCCTGGAGGCTGCAGGGAGCTGACCCTTGGTCATCAGTTGTTTGCTATAAATAGCATCCAACAAATCTATGAACCGTGTATCCAGTCCCACTGACTGGATACGGGCCGCGGGCAAAATCCCCGTCCTAATCGACGCAACCGACGGACGGGGCGCATCTTCATCGGCCGTGGCCGAAACCACAGATGGGTCAACCCTGGCTAGCCACGCCAGAGCATCTGACCAATCTACCTCCGACGAAGACACCCCCGCAAACACGTCACCCGTTGACATGCTCACGGGTCTGCCAGCCACGGCCTCCCGGCAAGGAGCCACGGCTGACACGCCAGGCACTCCGCTACCACACGGTTCCGCCGCCACCCCATGAAACACTCCGGTCCATGGGGTAGGTCCGCACGGAAAACCGTACGGACCCGTAGCAGTCGCGGAACCATAGCCGGACACGGGTGCCAATGGCACCCCACGTCCGACTGCCGGACCAGGCAAGATAGGTGAGTACCACGCCTGGCCCGGCACACCCGTTCCTGTGACGGCTGGTGCCAAACCAAGCCGCACGGAACCGGTGCACGGTACCGGATTGGCCTCAGCCACAGGCGGAGCCGCTGACCTGGCTTGCGCCAAACCAGACAAATGGAGGCCGGTTCCGTCCAGGACGGAATCAACCTCCATATTCTCCACCTGCGGCTTCACGGGCCGCAGCAACCTCTCCTCCTCGGCCTCCTCGTCTTCAGACTCCGAAGAGCCGTCACTAGACGAGTCAACCGTGGAGCCGTCCTGGTGGACGGCTCCCACACCTGACGGACCGGCCACCACTACTGGACCACCCGGAGGTGGCCGCAGAGAAACAGAACCCGTCTGGCTGAAGCCAGACGGGACTGCCAGGGGGCCGTACGAGACGGCCCCCTCGGTAACCAGTCCAGAATCCTGTCCGAGGACAGGATCCGTACCAGGCATGGGGAGAAACTGCCCCCCAACCTTTGGTAGCAGGGACGACACCAGCGTGGGCAGAACGCTATGTAGAAAACCCTGCATAGCCGGACCAAACCACGCCGGCGGTGCCATCTCCGCCACCTCCAGCTGGGGACGTGGAGCACCCCTACCGGCCGAACCGGGCGCTCCACGATTTCCTCTCGGACCGCCTGACCCCGCGTCAGACCCAGCCAAGTCCTTCTGGGCAAGGAACTTAACCATCATCTCAACGGACCACACTGCACAAACATTACACCTATGATCAATATCACACAGGGAACACCTAAAACAGGCATGGTCCTTGAACACGACACGGACAAACTTATGGCATTCATCACATGATGGCGGGGCTGGCTTGGCCTATAACATAAGCACAAACCTACAATAAACAAGCGGAACGAGACCCGGATGGAAGGCAGACAATTAATTTTCAAATAATTTGACTCATAAATTAACTGTAACCCTCCCGCACCCCACCCCGCCACGTTACAACAACGATCGCATTGATTATGACGACAAGAACGAGGCGGGCATTAAACACACCCATAATAGATCCTCCAGGATGTGTAACGGCTCCAGGAATCATATCGCATAGCATTCGGGGTATATTTACTAATCAATATAAATTATACTCCTAACGAAAGCAGCACGATATGTGAAGAAAACAACAAAATGTATAACAAACTGCTGTATCACACGGTAAAACCGCAGACCACACATCTACTCAAGAATTTTGAAACCACCGATCATTGCAAACCGATCGTGATCGCACGTAAACTTGATCATTCTAAAGTTTCTGGTACCATTTTTAGTACGCAGCACCCAGAACAAGATGCGCGAATTAATGAAAAAATTTTCTTCACATAAACATCCGAGCATCACGGGTGTGACGTCACCCGCTCGGATCCTACGGAGAACGACATCAGCCGATATTCGTGTTAGAAATACCGTAGCATAACACCTATTTTCATATCTGCCGATCGCCTGTTGGGGGTTAAAGAAGGCGATCGTCTGGCATATATCGTTGTTAGCACACGTCCCAGATTCTATGGGGTCAGAAATTAGAACATGCGACACAACGAAATTTAGAGACCTAAGTCTTTTAACTATGGATAATAAAGAACGATACAACCTGGTTATCTTCGGCAGTATTCTCCATAGTATCCTTAGTTAATCCTTTCACGAACACACAAACTATCACAGATTAAAGACTTAGATTTTCTTTCACAAAAAAACCACTAAAATCCTCAATGCAGAAAGCATGTATTGCTCTTGTTGCTATGCAAACAAGAATGAGCTCTATGGTAAACGGGTACTCGGCGGTTGGGAGACGAGTACCCGGTTCCCAGGAGTCGGTAAAGCTTTCTAAGTCTATAATCCTAGAGCCACTGTCAGGGCCAGCTGTATATCAGAAGTAACAGAATGCTGAGTATTGATCGAAGGAGAATGAGCAATTTTCACAATCCGAAGTTACCACCTGCTTTGGTTACATTTTCCCGCCGCGTCGGATTAGACTGATTGACGGTAGCACGTCTAAATTTTATTGGAGAGGCTCTAGAGGAAGGGGTGGGTGCTTATCAATGATTTACCAAAATGTCAAAATTAACATAAAGTGCATACGTGGTTTTGTTAACGATAGAACATTTTTTATTCTTCCCTTTATGCCTGCTGAACATGTTTTAAAGACCCTAACGTTAGTTCATTTCTTCAGCTCATTAATATTTATGAATTTCATGTGACGTCACTACCTAACGAAAGCGGCATCCATTTGGGTTTTTATCTTCTCTTCAAATGTATAAACTGCTTTTATAGTTTATACATTCATTTGTAGGACTAATTTATGGGTTAAAACGAGAAAAATAAGCAGTTGAAACATTCAACAAACCAATACCTTGATATTTAAGGATTTACAAGCATGTACCAGACAGCTGAAGATGCATAATCACCAATTCACGAAATTCGGTACCGCTATTTCACACATAGCCTGGTGAGGTGGATCAGTTCAGATGCTTGGAATTTGTTTAAAAATTAAAGTTTTGTGCTGAAATTTTTGCATTTGTATTCGGAAGTGTTATTTTACATTGTGTTAAATTTTTGCGCAGATCTGTTTAAGAGATTTCTTTCACGAGTGCATTACTTGCTTAGATTCACGAACTTCGGTACCCATAGTATATACTTAGGTGTGTTCGGTGTATAGACATTTCGGCAGCCAACCATGTTCGGCAGCTTGAAGTACATTTTTGGTAGCCCGTTTTCGGCAGCCTATATTAGTGTGTGTTTTATTGTTATCCCTGTGTTACCTATATGTTACCCTATGTCTATGTCGCTTTAACAGAGTCGATATAACAGAAATATATACTAATACTATACGTGTGTATATAGTAATAGTATATATTTCTGTTATATCGACTCTGATAGACTGAAATCAATAGCTAATTACCGCTAATTGCTGGTTGACGAATTTTATTGTTTGTTTTTTCAGCCATGACGACTCTAAGAGCAAAACGAACTAAGAGCCAGTTGCTGCAATGAAAGTCAAGCGCCGTGACGAAGACGTGTGAAATATAATTTCATGTTATCTTGAAATAAAGACATAGGCCTATATCGACCCTTCTTTAATAAAGTGATTGGCCTCTAATCAATACAAATTTTAGTTCAATTGTATGTTATTAACTGGCTATGGCAAAAAAATTAAAAATTCTAGAATATATAAGGCTTAACATATTTGAAAAGCAACGTCAATTTGGAAAATCAATGTATCATGTAATTTGTGTATCACATGAAAAAGATAATTTTGAAAATAATTTTTCGGGTTGAGACGGAGTAGATTTCCTCCAATTTTCGTTAAGATCTACCAAATACCTAATGTTTGAAGCAAATTTGGAAATGCTCATTAGAAAATATAAATAATTTCGAAAGTCCGCCAGAAACTCTTATCATGTTACGTCTGTAGTGGTCGAAAGATTAATACAGACTAACAAACGATCTGAATCACAAGTACGACCAACAATTGCACGTGCATTTTGAGTTGTTGACGTTGTTTCTTAAAGCTGGTTGGTTAGAGCTCTTTCTATTGTACATGTGTATTTGTAATCCACGTCTGTGTGTATTCCGACCATTGTACTGGTTTCCCGCAATTAAAGCCCATGCTAGCTAGACTCGGCGGGTGATAACAATGTCCTCAGTTTATAATCCCCGCTGTTATCTTAACGCCAAAAATGTTAAGATGCGATCTCTTGCGTGAATGAACAACACATTCCGCTTGCACAGCAACTACTTTCAGTATGACGTACATACCTTGTAAGCAAATAACCTTTAACAGACAAATTCATTTCAAAATATTCAACATTTTAATTAATTGTAACAAAATTTAATTTCACGCACCTTGTACGCGCGGTCACACTGTACGCGACCATATATATAAATCTAAAGGAATTGTGGATATTAAAAAAAATAATTTGACTGGAACCTGTTGCTGGTATTGGCAGCAACAGCGTCCGGTCAAAATATTTACACAAATATTCAACCTATCCCAACAAATCGACTTAGTCAATAAGTGAACAGCTATCTAAAGAAAAGAAAATCAATTATTGACAAATGTAAATCCTGCTAGATTTTTAGGAAAAAATTTGACTGGAACAGGTATTCAACACTGGTGGATCACATTGCCAAGTGGTATTGATTAGCAACGCGAGTTTACACACACGCACGCTACCTATTAACAAGGAATTTATTTTCAAAATATTCAAATTTAGATTTCACCATATTACATGGCGACGAACGTGTACGCACGTAGACACTCGTGTATTCATTAAATGACCACCTATCTAAATAAAGTTTCTGGACATATACTTTGAAAATAATTTGACTGGAACCTATTGTGGACATCTGCAGCAACAGCTTCTGTTAAAAATAACTACACATATATTCACCAGATCCCGACAAAGGTGCCCTTTCGTGCAGGTTTTAAATATGTGATTAGGCCTCATAATTTATTTCTTACAAAAGACCTTGATCTGATTTGTGTTTGATGCGTATGCTATCAGAAACAACAGCAAGCCAACATGAGTAAAGTTTGGACGCTCATCGTCTCTATATATATTGTTTTGAAATAATTACTTCTCAAAATCTTTCTTGCTCTTGCAAAACAAATCACGTAAATTTTTTTGGTCAATCTTCATCGAACAATCTTGAGCGGACAATCAAATTATATGTCGCAAACACATTCGGGCGTGCACAAACGCACACATGCATTCGCGTACACATTCAGATCATTATTCATATTTTATATTGCAGATGCAGCCGATGTGCCAGAGGCGATAGCACTTGTTCATACTAACCTGGCTCTCAATTTGGCTGACCTTCTCGTGGTGAGAGTCGTGAGTAATCAATATGTATACATATTATATACAAATAAATAAATATGTATATATATATTAGATGAAACGAACTAGCCGAAACCTATTAAACATATTAACATTCGTGTCTCAAATTTATAACAGCTATGCAGGAAAACTGTTCTATATTTTGAAACCGATTCCACCGGAAATTGAAAATTTTATTTTAAAATACTCAACATTTCAAACATCAATTAAAATGAGGTCTATGAATTTCAGATCTATGGTTACTTAATCACGGCATTAACCTAAAAAAGGAAATATTATTAGACATAGACAGACTTATACAGATCGCCGGTAAGGTAAAACAATTTTAATAATATTCATAACATTAAAATATTTTACAGCAATATAACGATGTTAAACATGCTGCCGAAAATGTAATGTTTTTATGCACCATATTTGCGTCTCGGTAGGCTGCCGAAAACGAATTGATATTTGCGGCTGCCGAAATTATACGGCTGCCGAAATCACCTGAGACCATATACTTATAGGGGTTGCCGAAGTTCAAGTTCAAAGGTGCTTTATTTCATGGTTTTTTCTATACAATAAATACAATCTAAACAGGCAGTCCATCAAAGGCATGGCCTATTGAGTGATGGACTCCTTACACACATTACAACATTTATACATTGACATATATATACGACACACAAGACAGTGGCACAGTGACAAAATGGTGAAAAGCTACCTTGATATGAAAGTCCAGGACTATTTTGGTTTGTTTTGTGGAGTTCGGACATAAACTTTGATATATATGTCATATATACATGTATTTAATACATATATGTCTTCCATTAGGCAGTGGGTGGGTAGGGCTGTCCCTTCTTTGATGTTTACATAGATATATGCCACTATGTGCACAAACATAAAACACACGGCATTCAAACACATATTTACGGCATTAATATTTAAATACACTCATACATATTTGCTTAACTTGACTTAATTAAACATATATTATACATATACTCCCTAATTACATCATTATCTCATTTATTTAAATTTAGTTTGGAGTTGGTTATCCCATAGTTTATCTAATTTTACTGTAATATTCGAACTGTAATTCGTGTGATTATAATCGTAATAGCTACTACCACATACATGTAGCCCTCCAACTAACTGGAGGACTATCCAAATGCAGATGAGAATACGAAAATAAATAATCCTGAATCTTGATTATTCGAATACTAACGAAAACTGGTGACTAGAACTCGAAAATCGGTAGTCATACAAGTTCTTTTATTAAAGACAAGAAAGGTACTTCAGGTTAACTGCCTCCAATTGACATCTTTTCTTTTCAAAACATAATTTTTCTATAAAGCGCCTGTTTTAACAGGTGTTTATTTTGTTGCATTGGCAACAACACAAGGGAGATAATTTTAAGGTTAAATATAAAATGCGGAGCACTAAAGGCCTCTCCCCAAACATCTTCTCTGCAGCTGCAGCAAATTCGCATCAGATAGGGAGGTATGTACACAGAAGATGATAGAGATCATCACGCAACATAATGAAGGTGTCCTAGCGCACAAGATTCAAATTACGAACGAAGTCTTTCTGCAGATTCTGTTAGATGCAATGGTTCTGATAACTTAACTTATCATATACTACATTGATAGGCCACTTAGCCTGTAGGTAGATAATACAGTAAATGCATTGCACCTTATAAGTTTCTAAGATAGGCAATGTTTACTGCAGAGCACCTGTTGTACATAGGTTCTTGTATATATCAAAAGGTAGTCCAATATATATCTAATTGGTTTTTAAAGCTATTTAAGCTTGGGGAATTTACGACAGTTTCAGGTAACCCATTCCAGTTGTTGGTGATACGAGTTGTAATGAAATGCTGTCTTATGGTTTTATTTGCCCGCTTTTTGGATAATTTCAGGCTATGACCGCGGGGTTTGGCTTTGTTATCTAATTCAAGATACTGGCTTTGAATATTATAAATATTATGTAGATGTTTGTATGATTCAATCATATCCCCCGTTGCACGTCGATAGTATAATGATTGGAGCTTCACATGTTTAAGTCTATCACGATAGCTGTGAGATCTTAGATAAGGCACCATTTTTGTTGCTCTTCTTTGTACAGATTCGAGGGTTTCACAATCTTTAATGAACATGGGGCACCATGCGCCATTGCCATATTCCATGATTGGCCTTACAAGCGAAGTGTACAATTTTACTAATGTTGGTGCATCCAAATAGGTATAAGATCATCTGATTAATCCTAAAATTTTGTTAGCCTTATTTGCCTGTGTCTTACAATGTTCAAAAAATTTCAGCTGATTATCACTGTTAATACCGAGATCCTTAATGACAATATCTTCATTTAGTTTGACTTGTGTACCCCCTTTGTTTGCATAATATGGATACTTCTTGTTATTTGATCCTAAATGCATTACACCACACTTTTCTGGATTTAAAAGAATTTGCCATGTGCAACACCAATCTTCTATATTGTTCAGAGCATCTTGAAGTTCTTGAAGATAGATGATCCCGATCAAATCCACAAGCTGGTTCATCTACATCCAGACAATTCTACAAAGATATGAGCTACCAGCCTATAGCAACTCTAAGAGGTTTATCTCCTAGTAAGCTACAATGGAAAGGCATGGTCAAGGGTGTTGTGGATAAATACTGGACACTGGAACTCAGTCAGCAATGTCTTGCAAAGAAGACATTATCCTTTTGCTACACAACCAATCTCTCAATAGGAAGCACTCATCTTGCAATAAATAGCATTCAAAGTGTAGTTAAAGATGTACGACGTGCAAGCATAAAGCGGAGACTGCTTACCGGAACATATCTAGTCCAATCCAACAGCTACCAGCCTATAGCAACTCTAAGATGTTTATCTCCTAGTAAGCTACAATGGAAAGGCATGGTCAAGGGTGTTGTGGATAAATACTGGACACTGGAACTCAGTCAGCAATGTCTTGCAAAAAAGACATTATCCTTTTGCTACACAGCCAATCTCTCAACAGGAAGCACTCATCTTGCAATAAATAGCATTCAAAGTGTAGTTAAAGATGTACGACGTGCAAGCATAAAGCGGAGACTGCTTACCGCTTATCTAGTCCAATCCAACATAGCCAGATTCAATCAAAACCTAACAGATCCGATATGTCCACTATGTCATCAACAGCCTGAAGATTATCCACATATGATTGTCACTTGCTGCGGCCTGTTTAACTACAGGAGGAATAATCTGAACAAGCTCAAACTCCTCACTAAGCAACATCTTGGCGAAACAACGTGGATACTACTATGCAGGGATGCACAGATGTTAGCCCAGCTAATCATTGACTGCACAGCACTAGTGGGCTCTGGCATAATCCCAGATGACTATGACCTCTGTCATAAGATTGAAAGCATCTCGAGACAGCTATGTTACGATATACATTGCGGAAGGACAAACATGCTCGACTCATCATACAACAGACGTCAAGCGACAAAATAAAATATAGAAAGTTATTATGTATGATATGTATATAGACCTGCCCTTCATGCTTCAATGGTTTCAACTGCATATCACAATGTGATAATCATTCTACATTGTGTTTAATACAAAGTAGCACGAACACTTAGAAGCCTGGATTTAAAGGTAACCATTGTTCTCTAGAACTTTTATTTAATCATATTTGATGCGACCACATATGTGGGTGCTCCAACCAATTGGAGGAATATCCAGACAAGAAGAAGAAGAAGAAGAAGATGAAGGAGATGACAAGTTGCCCGAACACCATATGCTATTAGCTGCAATAGAAGCAGCATCAAGACGATATATTCATAAAATACACCAATCACGGTCCTTTCTTCTCACATCACTTACTTTGTAAATATTTACCAGAAAACCTCGGAAGATGGTGCTCCCAATTATACGGGAGGGACGTCCAGCAACCAACCAACCAACCAAGCAACCATGGCACGTTGGCTCGGTTGGCAAAACTGTTGTGCCGCACATGTTTGGAATTCCAATCCAAAAAGAGGCGAGTTCGATCCCGTGTTCAGACATGTGATCAAGGTATAAAAACCTGTGCCATTCCATACGTCATTCACATGACACGTCCTTCGGAGGGCACGTAAAGTCATCGGTCCCATCTCATGTGGTGTCAGTGGCATGGGGATGTAAAATAACTCACTTTTGTGACAGGCCCTGTATCGGGAGCTCAGTTGTGAATATGCTCTAACGGTGTACATAGTATGTACTTTAAATAAATTAAAATACTGTATCTACGTTGCGGTCAACAGCTCAAGCGATTTCTGGATAAAATACCACTGGACAAAAGCCCACCGGACATAATCCCACCAGACAAATTCCAACTCGGACATAATCTCACCTGACAAAATCCCACCCTGACATAATGCCACCAGACATAATCCCACCCAGACAAAATCCCACCTGGACATAATCCCACCCAGACAAAATGCTACTGGACCTAATCCCACCTGGACATAATCCCACCCGGACAAAATTCCACCGAACAAAATCTCACTCGTACATAATACCAATTTGTTAAATCGCTACCATTGAATCATACGATAGTAGTAGTAGTAGTAGTAGTAGTAGTAGTAGTAGTAGTAGTAGTAGTAGTAGTAATAGTAGTAGTAGTAGTAGTAGTAGTAGTAGTAGTAGTAGTAGTAGTAGTAGTAGTAGTAGTAGTAGCACTAGTGGTAGTAGTAGCGGTGGCAGCGGAAGAACAGCTTTTGGAAGCTTACATTGTGGGTCTAGATGTACCCAAATGAAATAAATCTTAGCAAATGACGATTTTGTTACACATTAATTAATATTATTTTTTAAGTTGTGAAAATGAATTAGAGCATATCCCTTACCTAGAACAGATCAGGCCATGGATTCTCTGTCTGGAGCCAAGTGGTTTTGTACACTTGATTTGGCTAGTGGCTACTGGCAAGTAGCAATGAATGAAACTGACATGGAAAAGACTGCATTTGTATGTAGGGACGGTCTTTTTCAATTCCGCAGGATGGCCTATGGCTTGTGCAATGCTTCTGGAACTTTTGAGCGTCTCATTGAGCAGGTATTAACTACCCTGCAATGGGAGATATGTCTGTGTTACATTGACGATTTAATAGTCTTTGGTTCAACGTTTGAGCAAACATTAATTAATTTAGACATCATGTTATATAGATTCCATGCGGCAAACCTCAAGCTCCAGCCAAAGAAATGTAATCTCTTCAGACAGAGCATCGAGTTCCTGGGACACGTCACATCCGGTAATGGAGTGGCTACTCAGCTGTCAAAAACAAAGGAAGTAGCAGAGTGGCCACTTGGAGTTTTCTCGGCTTGTGCCCGTACTATCGTCGGTACATCCGTCATCTTAGCGAGATTGCTTCACCCTTGTATAAAATCACCGAAAAAGATCGACCATTCGAGTGGATGAGTGAGTGTGAAGATTCCTTCAGGGCATTAAAGGAACTCTTGATGACCGCCCCTATTCTTGCTCATCCTAATCCAAACCTCGATTTCATCTTGGACACTGACGCGTCAGCTTACGCCATTGGCGCAGTTCTATCTCAGGTCATGGAGGATGGAACAGAGCAGGCGTTGGGTTATGGTTCGCGTACTTTGAATAAAACAGAAAAAAGGTACGCAAGCGAGAACTACTTGCAGTGGTACATTTCATCAAGTACTATAAACACTTTCTGTACGGCCGCTCATTTACACTCCGTACAGTCCATGCTTCACTATGTTGGCTCAGAAACCTTAAAAATCTGAAGGGCCAGGTAGCGAGATGGCAGGAATCTCTGCAGGCCTACAACTTTAACGTTATTCACCATCCCAGCAAATTGTATGGTAATGCCGACGCCCTCAGCAGATTGGGGCAAGGAGATCACCACGAAGAGGCCACAACCATGACACAATCTACACAGCCATCTCCGGAGTTCCCCAATTTGAGTGGAATCTGGAGAAAATTGCACACGAACAAGCAACAGACGCGCAGACACAAAACATATACGCGTGGATCCAGGAGCGGGTACGTCCTCCCAAGGAATCGGTAACGCCATTATCCACCACAGCTAAATATTATTACCAGCGGTTTGAAGAATGTCATCTCAACAACAGCGGTCTCTACATCAATAACTGTCTGGTAATCCCGGAAAGTTATCATAATATTATATTAAAACAACTACATGATAACACCTGGCATCTGGCCATGGAAAGGACCGTTACCCGCATCAAACAGAGATTCCACTGGATCGGAATTCGCGAGAGTGTAAAGGCATGGGTTGACAAATGTATCCCATGCCCAAAATGCGCTGTTGGCCAGCATCACTACGCACCTCTTTAAATTAAAATAGTTGGTGCACCATGGGAGCGAGTGGCTATTGATGTGCTCGGACCCTTGAATATGACGGATGACGGAAACAAGTACATCCTCGTAATACAAGATTACTTTACGAAGTGGGTAGAAGCATTTGCTTTGCCGGACCAAGAGGCATCCAGCGTGGCGGAGGTCTTGGCAAGTAATGTATTCTGCCGTTTTGGTATGCCTTATGAGCTACACTCTGATCAAGGAAGTAATTTTGAGAGCCGGCTCATATCAGAGCTCTGCAAATTGTTTCACATCGTCAAAACAAGGACTACACCCTATTACCCATGCAGCGATGAAATGGTTGAATGCTTCAACCGCACCCTTGTGGGGATGTTGACGAGGGAAACTCGCCTTGATTGTAGAGTTTGGGATTTAAGATGCCCATATGTACTCATGGCTTACCGCACTTCAGTACATTCCAGCACGAATTATACCCCTGCTCGGTTAATGTTAGGCCATGAATTAGCCTTACCCCTGGATCTGGCTATGTCTTGAATACCAGGAGAGAAAAATTCACCATCTCTCTATGTTGAACTCTTGCGGCAGCGGATAGAGCAGGCCCATGAGTTAGTGAGAGCAGCATTATCCACTGCACACCGACGGCAAAAGACATGGCACGACTGGCGGGTACATGGGAATCTGTATGAAGCAGGAAGGATGGTATGGGTACACGATTCACAACGATCTGCAAACGTGGCAAGTAAACTGAGTTACCAGTGGAAAGGCCCCTATGTGGTAGCAGGTAAGACGTCAGACGTGACCTACCATATCCGTGCTTTGGATGGCCTGACCTCAGTGATCCACTTCGATCGGCTTAAACCGTGTGTCAGTGACGACCCTGCGCCAGAGCTCGGGCTGGACATTTCTCGTGACACCAGCACCCAGACAGAAATTTCTATGGAAAGCAGTATTCCCACGATTAGCGCAGAGCACAGCGGTGCCAGTTCAACCTGTCTTCTACCAAGCTAGAACACTGGTGAACAAGCAGCTAATGCTGAGGACGATAACAAGATACATACTCGCCCTCTCCATCCTCAGCAAGGGTTTACTCGATCTGGGAAGCCGTATCTGAAGAACTTTTCATTTGTTTTGTCCAAGGGACTGGATGGGAAAGCTGTTCCACCGATCTCTTCACGCTCCCATCCACTTCATGCTATACCCCCCATCATAGAGTTACCGCAAGCGGAAGCTGAGGATGACCCAAGCCATGCTTCCTGTGGGGTGGAACATATGGTGAATAGCATGGAAGTGAAGAAGCAGGATGAATCCTTGGCGTGTCTAGAACCGCAAAACCGCACAACTCTCAAAATTGCCGGACCACTCTCCAACCAAGTTCGGACATCATCGACCCAGTCCATTTCACACTCCACCCGTCGTCTGTTGACTGTCAATCTTCAGATATGAGAGAGACGGCTGCTACAGAGAAGGTGGCATCCCGCACCGCACCAACCAACAATAATCCCCCGCGGTGGGCAGGGACGCAGCCTGTTCAGCAGTCACTTGGCTCAAATCTTTCCAGTGTCTAAAAACTATGACGCGGCACTAACCATCATGTAACGGGAGATGACCACATTCCCCTATCCAAGGGCCACTCTCTCCATTAGGCCCACCATACTCCCTCGTGAGCAGTCAGGACATCACACCGCGGACAGAACGTAAATCACATACCGAACACACTTGCCTTCAGGACTGGATACGTCAATTCACCATTGTGCTTATACTACACACATACTCGGTTATACTCAGTATGATGGAGACATTCAACACCGGCAACAACATCGTTTAGCAGCACCTATCGGTTTTAATTAGTCACCGTTAGAGACATAAAAATGGCCGCAACCAATCCATCCACACAAGATGCGGTGAAGATATTATTCACTGCAGCCCCGACTCACCACAATAACAACAGGCTCGGCATTTACCAGCGTGGAAAACTGGAATACGCCCATCTCGCATAACATTAGCATCATACAGCAGCCCGGAATTCCCTACAACAATTCACTAAGCGTCAACCACACCAGCCAACATTTCTCCTGCACACACCTTCTTATCCAGCTACGGGGAAACTGATCATGTGGATAGAAGGAATACACCGCAGCCATCTACAGTATGCATTGCGGGAGAAACGTCCACCCAGCCCCCCCCCCCCCCCACCCCCTCCCCTTGTTCCTCCTGGACACGTCATACAGACAGCTAAAAGTACTACACGTCATTCACACATAATAACACTCAATATTATTAAGAGGGTAAGATGACCGTATTGTCGTCAGTCACAAGTAGGATTTTGTCACCGAAAAGTTAAATTCGATAATGGATTGATCAAAGTTACAACAGCATCCTACAGGTCACCCGCACTCTAAAATAACTCTGTCCCGCCCACGCGCTCGGCCATTACAGAGTGAAATACTAGCAAGGTTCGATAAAGTCCGTCGCACCCCGCCGCAATCAGCGGCAATAAAAACGTCACATTTCATCACCGCGCAAGACTCATTCACGAATAACCAGCCATGTGTATCAATTAAAATCACCAACATGTCAGAAACACAGACACTCAGGTTGACTGTATTCACAATCTCCATACGACGGTATTGTAATCATAACACTGTGTGTTCACCCATATTTCTGAGCTGTATTGTAATCATATATATATATATATATATATATATATATATATATATATATATATATATTAATATGGCTGGTCTAGGTAGGTTAGTCCTACCCATAGAGGAGGATGCTTGGCAGCCCCACCCACTCGGAAAACAGCTATCTTGGCGGGGTCAGTAACTTTGATTGACCGCAAGAATAGGACTGTTTAAACCACTCATTAGATTACATTCCGCTTTACTGTCATATTTTTGATTAAGAGCACAACTGCTCTACCGTCTATACAAATCATTAGCGCACGGGCCGGTAAAGCAACATAAAAAATCTGACAGTATAATTACAAACAGAATTTCGAAAATTCTCTTGCCAGTGTTCCAGCCCATAATCAACACCGGCTGAGAACTACCAATATACAGATAAATTAAAAGACGCGTGTAAAAGAACTCACGCAATACGGGGACATTATACAGGAAATATTCATCATCAAACATATATTTTCACTTCTCGCATCTACATAGAATATATATCAGCACCATTATTTCATCAGCGCCATAAACGGCATCTAAGTTTCGGGTCAACCACGTGACCAACACTTCTATTTCCAGTAAATTGGATCAACAAGCTTTAAACAAATGAGGCGCCCAAATACGCGTCTACCACAGCATGATGGAGGAGTGGCGAGGCTGTGTCGGGGGGGGGGGGGGGGGGGTTAATTACTGCAGACGTCACCAGGCTGCCACACACCCCATCGGGCGCTCCAGCGTAAAATTGGAATAGGCAAGTTTATAAGCATCCAATCTGAAAAACCGACTCACGCTAATTAAAAGGTGAGCCTCCACGGGAATAAGTAGTTCCTGGTTTTGCGTTGATCGGGAACTTATATTTTAAGCAGAATGGAGACGAAGTTAATCGGCAAATCTTCTTATAATTAAAAATACTCCCTCTATACGAGAGGAAATATTTATGTGACTACGGGAAAATTAAAATAGAAACTCTCCTTGTAGGGCGCGACCGATTCACCTATAAAACTTCAGGTGTGGTCAATCCGCCCTCCCGTGACGTCAGTAATCTGTTTAAAAAGGAGGTGTGCGCTCTGAAGCTTCGTCTTCCCGTAAAATTGGACACAATGGAAGATGACAGCAATAGGCTACTTTCGTGTCTCAAACAAAATTCTGCTAAAACATCGTTATTATGTATTACGGCTTGGAATTTTAGTCAGTTATTATTAGTTTATTAAGTGCAAGTTAAGTAACCCGCACCGCTACTATGCGGGAGTAACATGTCTCTCGAGCAAGATTTGGCTCTTACAGATTCATCTGAAGAATCGACCGTGTCTACATGTGCAAAGAAGTTTGCCTGTACCGTTCTTTTGCCTGACGGACAACAGTGTCACCAAACTTTTACCAGAAATTCAGATCGGAAACTACCGATCAATCTGGATCATCTACTTCAGCGAGCCTTCTGTGCCAGTTGCTAGCATTTGTTTCCTGCAACGCTGGAACACACACGATTAGACATAAACATCGTGTGCTTAAAGTAACGATAGTTCCGGGAGAAGAAACTGAAGATCCAGAAGTGTTGGCCAGAACTTTTGAACAAAACTACCCATAATTGTACTCCCGACAGAACGCATAGCGCATACAAAGAACATGACCAGACATCAAGCAATAGTCACGAGGCGCCGCTCAATCACCACTGCAACAGTGTCCACCGCACATCACGTTTCTGGACACTTAGCCGCCAATACCACACCATCATCAGCACCAGTCAGTCCGGTAGCCAATGTAAGCCAGGCACCAAGGTCACCCGCACGATCATCACCAGCCATAGCAGCACCGCACGTACCGTCAGCATCAGTCACCGCATCCACACCGCTGCCAGTACACCATCACCGCAAGTCGCCAGCATTGGCATACAAGTCCGCCTCATCAGCATCAGCAGACCTCGGTCACCCTATACCGGTAATAACGTCACCAGCGGACAAGGATTACCCACGGTCACCGTCTCCAGATAACTTGGTAATAAATGAGGAAGACCAACATACCAGTACCACCGTCATCATCCCGACATCACCAGCACTTCATCCACTACAGGACCCAGCTGTGTGGAAAGAGCACAACGCCTGACCATCCATATCCGGGGAAGAGGAGAATCACCCACACTCAGGAGATTAATCCAGTAGCGCATGTCGCCTTTTGAAGGCCACAAAATTGCACAAGCTCCTCCACTTTACCTGCGCAGCTTCATCTCCTCCACGAACAACAATTGGCACCGTCACCACACCATCATCAGCCATCACCATGCCAGCCGCACCTGCACCCGCCTCCGCACCAACAGTCATCACATCATCACCAGCCACCAGTGTAGCAACAAACATTAGTACCATGGGTGAAGACTTAATAACCGTATACATTTCCAGACGGCCAACATATAGTTGTGAAATATCCGCAGTTCAAGAGAACCCATCTCTCCTTGTAGGGCATGACCGAATCACCTATAAAACTTCCAGGTGTGGTCAGTCCGCCCTCCCGTGACGTCACTAATCTGTTTAAAAAGGAGGCGCTTGCTCTGAAACTTCGTCTTCCCGTAAAATTGTACACAATGGAAGATCACAGCAATAGGCTACTTTCGTGTCTCAAACTAAATTCTGCTAAAACATCGTTATTATTACTTTATTATTATTTTGTATTACGGCTTGAAATTTTAGTCAGTTATTATTAGTTTATTAAGTGCAAGTTAAGTAATCTGCACCACTACTATGCAGGAGTAACATGTCTCTCGAGCAAGATTTGGCTCTTACAGATTCATCTGAAGAATCGACCGTGTCTACATGTGTGAAGAAGTTTGCCTGTACCGTTCTTTTGCCTGACGGACAACAGTGTCACCAAACTTTTACCAGAAATTCAGGTCGGAAACTACCGATCAATCTGGATCATCTACTTCAGCGAGCCTTCTGTGCCAGTTGCTAGCATTTGTTTCCTGCAACGCGCCACCATGTAACACACACGATTAGACATAAACATCGTGTGCTTAAAGTAATGATAGTTCTGGGAGAAGATACTGAAGATCCGGTAGAGTTGGCCAGAAATTTTGAACAAAGACTACCCATAATTGTACTCCCGACAGAATGAATGGCGCGTACAAAGAACATGACCAGACATCAAGCAATAGTCATGAGGCGCCGCTCAATCTCCACCGCAACAGTGTCCACCGCACATCACGTTTCTGGACACTTAGCCGCCAATACCACACCATCATCAGCACCAGTCAGTCCGGTAGCCAATGTAAGCCAGGCACCAACGTCACCCGCACGATCATCACCAGCCATAGCAGCACCGCACGTACCGTCAGCATTAGTCACCGCATCCACACCGCCGCCAGTACACCATCACCGCAAGTCGCCAGCATTGGCATACAAGTCCGCCTCATCAGCATCAGCAGACGTCGGTCACCCTATACCATGCCCCACCACCACCAGCCGTGGAACTCAGACACAGTGGGGAAATTTTGTGCCCAACGCTTGCGGGCATTTCTGCCAAGGATGTAGTAGGATTCTGGAGTGATGCGAGGAGTGGAACATTCCTTTTTATTTTTCTCTTATTTTTGAAATATTTTTCCTATTATTATATGTTTGTTCAATTGAATCCCGTCCTCAGGATGACTACGGTTATCCTACACAGCTGCACAACATGTTTTCCCAGCTGTGTCTCACACAAGAATGAGCACTGTGGATTCCTGTGTTATAAGAACGTCGTCTGCGGTGTAAAGTAAACAACACACCACAGTGCAATAATGTCATAATCCCGTCATGCAGTCTCAGCTATGCTGAGGCTGCCTGATAAACTAGCTTTTTGACTTATTATTATATCTTATTTTTCTTATTATTTTTCTTCCTGTCTTATGATGTCAGGATGGCTTGGGGTCAGCATGAGCTGCCCATGCGGACCCGCTATAACGGGCCGCAATTTAATATATTACCTATTTAATCAGTATACATGTTGCGTACCCTTTATTTTACCCGGGTACGCAGGTAATTAACTTTAATACTCGTCTGAGGGTATTAGTCATAATTCCGTATATTTTTATATCTAACTTACTTATATTACTATTTCATAAAAACTTAATTACAGTACGTTGGAGCTTGGGTGTTCTTTGTGGAGATCATGATTATCCGCACCAAAGAGAACACCCATGTGAGCTATTGTTTTAGCGATCATTGTTTGAAATAATAAAAGCACGTACAAGAATATCAATAAAAAAAAAAGAAGAAAAGACCTGAAAAAATAATTCCAGGTAAAAAATTAAAACTAAATGTATGCCTTCTATCTCGTCTTCGGCACCTCTATGTTCTCTGTCTCTCATACACACACGTCTAGTGAGTCACTACTGCTCTCCGGCCACGCGCCTACCCGGGAAGTCTATAATTCCTGCCTAGCGTGCATCCGTGTGTCGATCCGCGGTGCATGATCGTTTGCCACGGATGTCAAACTAGGAGGGGGTGGTGTAGTTCGGATCGACCGGTCGGATGCGGGCTGTACCAGCTAAACTGGGTACGCGCCACCTGTCCTGGATTCTTTCCATGAACGCGCCCCCACCCCCTGCGTAGAGCCATAAGCATGTATGGGCCTATGAGAGAGATTTCGTCATCAAAGTGACTAAGTTCGTTAAGACGCATAGCATGCATGCACGCTAACGGCTGCATTGACAGACCACGTGTAGCATGTCCACGAGCGGGTGGCGCTTTTAGTGTACAGAGTGGGTACATTGTAATTCTTTATACTTGCTCCTTTCCACCGAATCTGGTATCAACCAAGACCAGAATTCGACGGGCTTTTCAAATCTGTTAACTGTTTTAGAATGGGTTAAGAAATGGCTGAGTTATCGCCGTTTTCCTCCTAATTATGCTCCGTATATCTCCATAGCGTCGTAATCGCGTATATATATATATGTAATCAGTGACTTGTGTAACACGTGACTCACTACGTCATCTTCACATCTATATCTATCACGATATTTAGATAATTGTGTACACATCACAGGATTGCAGCACGTTGATTGGGTGGTTCATCAAATTCTGATTGGTTGAGGCAGCCAGTTACAATGACACCATGAGTATAAAAGGGGATAAAGGTATAAAAGGTCAGGAACTTTCCAAGCATGGAAACCTGACTGAACAACTGGAGTGGCGAAGACTGAATCCAACATCATCTTGGCACAACTTCAACAATCAGCACCGCAGGAAAAATCGGGCCACCGCACTGTGGACGACATCTTCATAGTGTTACATTGTTCCTGCTTTAATTACCAACTGTATAGGATCTAATATTACGGTGGACCCTTATGGTCCAGATATATAATTCTGCATAACTTAGAGCCAGTAATGCTCCTCGGTGGATAACTCACCGGATCTGTCAGCCACGCTGAAAAGTGGACTTTCAACCGCCATACTGCATGTCGTATGTGATGATTTAATGTTTCGACCGCAGCCAAGTAAACTTTGCTCAGTGTGCCTTAACAGCTAATTGACACACCGGTCACCGTTAAGCTTAAATAGTACGCTTAGTTACAACTGTATCAATAACCCTCCCTGTTAATGGGTTATTTTAATTATACCACTTACAGTTATTAGTAACGGACACTTTAGTCATACCGCATCATGTAGAACTTACTAGATAATCAGTAGACTATTCTTATACTGTCTTTCACTGTTCTGAGTTTGTACCGCTTCCGTCCTGGACCAGCATTACAGAGACCGTATCCTGCGGAACATCTACATGCGGGAACGGCTCCAGTCCACAGAGAACGTGTCAACTCACGTCACGAGCATAGTGACGTATCAATTTCAGTAACATGGTAGCCGCAATTAAGAATGGCTACTGGATATTCAAGTAACTATACATGATATATTTAATTACACCGTCATTAGTTACTTCTTAAAGATATTCGTATAATTATACCTTAATTACCGTATTTTCCTCTTTAAATGGTACCGATGACTAACAGGTACCGTCCCGGTCTCCGGACCGCTAGTTATAATTTCTTTATTACTGTTCATATTATCCTTATTTCACTGTAATGTGTTTCACTAACCGCACCGTATTAGATCTATCAACCTGTATTATTACTGTTTTAATCAATTTATGTACTATTACCGTTCTGTACTAGGTTAGTTTAGTATATGGCAAGTAGCCATCAGTTGATAAGTTTTGTTTATTTGTAGAAAACCTAGGACCGCAGTGCACTTAGGAGATACTATACAGCAATATTATATATGCATCACGTTTTTCCCTCCACCAACAATATTTCACTAACGTCGCTATCCGTGCTATTAACTCTGTTTAGCCCAGCAAGCTACCGACTAAACCTGACTATTCAGCTCGATAGGATATGTTTAATGCGATTAGAGACAATTTCTTCATTAGGAGACACATAGTGTACGCGTCTTTTCCGGTCGTTGTGGTAATCTAGCCCCGCACCCCGGCAAAGTTGTGTAAAATTAGCCAAATTACCTATATGGCCTCATACTTATAAAGTTATGGTCTCTCTTCATGTTTCACTAAGACTTATGGCTTCTTAATTGTTTGGATGTCCCTATCCGCAGCGTGGGCTGATCCGACTCTGAGAAACTATAGGAGGTTTCGGAGAGGTGATGGCCAAGGTACGGTGTCACATACACCACCCCTGTGTCTTAGGATACTTATTTAGTTAGTTACTTTTGCCAATGTAGGAAGCACTGCGAAAACATTGTTATTATTATTATTGCTCTTTATCTTTCTTAGGATATATATCCCGCACCACAGTGCATTTTAGGCAACTTCGATATAAACCTAATGTGAGGTCAATAACTTAGCTCCATAGGATTGGTGATGGACGAGAAATGTATCTCCACCGAATTCTGTACAAATGTTTGGGCAAGATGATGGAATCTGCCACGCCTTTGTGGGAAGGACATTTACGGTGGATACCCGTCTCTCTAACCCCACCATAATGACAAGCCAGTTGGAATAAATTTGCTTGTCTGAAAAGGTAGTCATCGTCCTGTGGTGTTATATGTGGTCACGGAACAAGATGTCTGGACTCTCATCAGGCTCGGATATCTTGCAAAGTGACATGTACACATACTGTCTTGAGCACTGATGACATGGGGTATCTGCTCTCACTGGCAGCTGTATTTAAAGCTAGGCAGGGTACCCGCCATTTGCGGCCTAAACTAGTTCTTGTCTTTTTAAAACCTAAATGGTAGGATAGGCATAGAAGAAGGCCCGCATAAATAAAAGCGCCACCTACTAATTCAGTATTCTTGAAATTACATAAGACGGTGACTTAGGAATCCTATGGGAATTGCTTGTCTTGTGTTCACGTAAAACAGCACGCAACATTTTTGGTTATAGTTTCACTAGGATGGTCTTTTCTTGCAGCATCTTTTGGTTGAACACAGGATGGCTGCTTTTGTGGCCATCCCTGTCCCTGCGCTTTTGCGGTGGCAGCATTTTCCTTCAATGGAGTCCCGCGCAAGGCACTTGCCTCTCGCAAGGATCCAGTGACGGCAGCCCACGTGGGGCTACTACTCCTCACTCAAGGATACAGCACTGGGAGTAATGCCCGTGTGTGGCACAACGCCTCTCGCCCATCAAGAGTTTCTTTCTCTTCTTCCTTTTCAGCTTAGAGGTATAATAACTTATATTAAGTTAATTAGTGATATCGTATGCGGGAGCCTCCTTTGTAGGGTACCTGTAGGGGTATGCTATGTGTTATTCTCATAATATTATATCTCAACAATTGTATAAGAGTTATATGTTAATTACTCTTTAATTATTTTAGGTCACAATCAAAATCTTGTAAGTTCATAGATCACAAAATCTCTATGAACACGCATACCGGTGACACAAACTCATGGACAGATACTGTGCAAGTTAATGTTAGCGACAATGGTTGCATGGCCACACCGGTATGATTGAGTTCTACCGGCCTTAGGAGACGTTTTTTGTTCCCGCAAGTCAGCGTCGCTCGGAATCAGTTACCACCGAGACCGAGAGCTAGCCATCATCCGCATTCGTCACGCACATACGGCACAGCAGACATCATGGAATGATCCGATGCGATCCCACGAGCTACACAACATTACGGACCAGCGCGTTCCCCCGCAACTAGAGGTAGTGCCCGATGTGGGGCTCGAATGAGAAGCGAACCCATGCCAACTCTCAACACACACACATTTCAGGCTCCTTCCTCAGACAGTCAGTGCTTCCTAGATTTGGAAGAAGCATCATATGACAGGAGAACTGCACAGGTGCTCACCGACTATGCTAATAATTTACCCGGTGCGGAACAACCAGCACCACCTTTAAACGAGTTTTCGCCGATCAGCGAGGGGACATTCTGTGATGCCTCGCAGGTGGGAACTCAATACATAACCTTGTCGGATATCCGCGATAGGCACCCACCACCTATGCTGGATTGCGGTCGACCACGACACAGACTCGTACAGGGGCATACCATTCCTTCACAACCATTATGTTCACCGACGTCATCACAGGGTGACGAATGGCCGGTACCTCATGTACCACATTCCGCATCTCCACTGGTATGTAAGTCGTCACCATACCATCCTTCGATACCACGATATGAGCCGGGAGATGCGGCACCTCCATTCCAACAATACACCAGAAGAACATCACACAGCACACACCACCCCCGTCAGTCACCTCCACCACCCCTGTATGAGGAACATCTGTCACAACATCCAGTAGAGCGTCCGCGTCGTCTACATAGTACACCTCCACCCATTTATAGACCAACACCCATCTATGGACCCACATCAGGGCAGTATTCAGCAGACCCTACATATCGTGCACAGTACTATCGACGGGAATCGCCCTCACGGAAATGGCATCGTCATCAGGGACATCGATGGGAACCGCCACCAACACCACCACCATCAACACGCAGACCAGCATCCATGTTTACGTCAATCTCCCTAGCACCACCACCTGGATTCACGCCCATCACTTCTTATAGTGGACATGGCTGGATCATTCTCCCTCCTGAATTTAGTGGGGAGAATGATTGGGCTAATTATAAGGTCCAGTTTGAGATCATAAATCGTACAAGTCGGTGGACGGATCGTCAAATCACTTCAAGTCCTGGCAGATTTGGGTACAGATTACACACCTACGTACATGGAGTTGGAAAGCGCGTTGTTGGAAAGATTTGGGAACACAGCCCTCGGTGAAACAAGTCATCTGCAACTCAAGAACTTGCGTCGACAAGCCGGTGAAACACTTCCGGGGATGGCTAGTCATGTTCAGCAACTAGTTACCTGCGCCTACCCCAGCACGAATTATGAGGGCGTCACACACTTGCATCTAGACACCTTCATCGATGTGTTGAGCAGTGAACCCGCCCTTAAAGAAAAGTTATTTATTATAGAACACGGTAGTCTTCAACAGTTGACAGCAACCGCAGTTCGGATTGAAAACATTTTGGAGCGGGAGAAAAATAATCGCCAACAACTACATCCCATCAATGAAGTAGACGATGCCAACCTCGTAACCACCACCGACAACACCACTGCTTCAGCACAAACATCAGCATCAGACACGCAATCACAGACAGACCACCCCACCGGTCAAAATCAAGCGTCTAAAGGAAGAGGGCGTGGCCAGTCCCATCGGGGAGGCCACAACAACGCCCCAGGACACGGGAACCAGCACAACAATAACAATAGACAGAACATGCATGATAGGTTAGAAGATCTCTGCACTCACCAACTTAGTCACCACACTTAGCACTATGGTCGTGACACAGTCGACAACATTCCTAGCAACCAATATGACTTCTACCCAGCCACCAAACACCTGTTTCGGATGTGATCAGCTGGGCCCCTGGAAGGAGCGATATCCTAATCACCCTCTGTCAACAACTCCTACCGCTGACCGACGTACACCGCAGCCTGAGACCCCGTTAAACTAGTGAGGGAACCGATTACAGAGTCACTTCGGTGCCCACTCTCACAACCCGGCTCAACTGTGACAACAACGTCAGGTGGCCTACACAGCAATTCATCTTCACACGACAGTATGCACACACTCACACCCGGCTTCTTATATGTTGGTACCAACGATGCATACTGCATCTACCGCACTAACATCTCCCTCTGCTGAAGGTTGAGAGCCCACAACTTCCGTTTCTAACAAACCTTCTTTCCTATGTAAAACGGCAGCGGTAGGTTGTAACACCTCTGCTGAAACAACGCTTATACAAGCACCATGACCCACCCCAGTGCCCCTTGGTGGTTTGCAACTCATGTGTCCTAACCGCATCACCCACCACATCCAGCAACAGCAACAAGTGACATGGACTATAATCAACATTCAGCATCATGGATCTGCAAGAAGAGGCATCGTTCGAACGACGGGAAACCCACACACCAGCACTGCTTCTTCTGCGTGTCTACTAAGCAATCCATGATGCATTGTGAAAAGTGGCTCACACAGGTAGCTCTCATCTGCGATTGCACCAGTCCTGTCTGCACTGCTGTATACACAAACTCGCAGTACACAGAAACAGCATCACCAACAACACCATTGCTACCCCCAGCTTCGGCTTCGCCTAAGCAATCACAGCAGCAGCGATGACAGGTTGGCCCCTTCCTCACTCAGCCACCAACTGCACTCATGGAAACTATCCGGAAACAGACCGACTATATACAGGATGATACTGCACCAAAATCCATCCCGCAAGCAGTATCATTGTAAGCACTTCCACAGGCACACCATAAAGTAATATATAAGTGTGCTTGTCTGTTTAGTGGCATTTCCACTGTTGACACTGGAGCTTCCATCACCGTTTTTAACAAGCACTTGTATGAGAGCATCCCACCTCATAGGAAGCCACCCCTTAGGCCTAAAAACATCTTTTTTGCAAACAGCTACAGGAGCCGATGTTCCAGTGGCTGGTACAGTAAACCTCGTCATACAGATAGAGGAAATTCAATTCATACAGCGAGTTGTCATAGCCTCTATTCAAAACCATGCTATGCTTGGTTTTTATTTCATCAGTGCCAGTGAAGCCGTCATACATTGCAGACAGCAAGAATTAGACATAAACGGCTGACAGATACCCCTTGGACCGGAATCATCACTGTACGACACATGTGCGGTGATTTTGGCATCTACAGCCACAGTTGAGCCGGGGCAGGAGAAAATCTTATGGGCCACCACACCACAGTTAGGCAACAACACACATATAGCTATGCTGGAACCCGACCCTGAATATATAATCGCCTAAAATGCACCAGTCCCCGAATGATCATGGACACCACCAACAAAGATCACATACCATTCCGGGTATTCAATGGCGCAATGGACCCAATAACTCTTGAACCGGGAGTTCATTGTGGCCATCTGGTGGATGTGATATCAATGGAGACACCCCCTACTACACCTACACCAGCAACCACTTCTGATGATTTGCCAGAACACTTACATGACATATATCTGCATGCCACAGTTGAATTGATGCAATCCCATAAACGTGACATACGGAAAATCTTATTCAAATATGGCGACAGTTTCTTGGCTGGAGATATGAATCTGGGAGAAACTCATCTTGTGCGATACTCCATCGATACCAGAAATAACCGACCCGTTTGACAGCCCGTTCGATGTCTTCCCATTCACAAGGAGGCGGAAGCACATCAACAAGTAAACGACATGTTGCGGACAGGCATAATAGAGCCATCAGCATCCACCTGGACCAGTCCCATTGTACTAGCAGGAAAAAAGGACAGATCTTTGCTGTTTTGTATAGACTACTGCCGCCTTAATGATCTTAGCATCAAGGATGATTATCCGCTTCCTCAGATAGATCAGGCCTTAGATTCCTTGTCCAGAGCCAAGTGGTTTTGTACCCTTGATTTAGCTAGTGGGTACTGACAGGTAGCCATGGATGAGGCTGACAGGGAGAAGACCGCATTTGTCTGCAGAGATGGTCTTTTCAAGTTCCGTGAAATTGTGCAATGCTGCTGGAACATTCGAGCGTCTTATTGAGCAGGTATTAACCACCTGCGATGGGAGATCTGTCTCTGTTACATCGACGATGTAATCGTGTTTGTCCTCTCGTTTGCGTAGACTTTGTCCAATCTGGACAAAGTTCTGATGCAATTTCACACAGCGAATCTAAAGCTCAAACCCAAAAAGTGTCATGTTTTTTGACAGAGTGTGGAGTTCCTGGGACACGTCATATCCGGCGATGGAGTGGCTACTCAGCCATCAAAAACAAAAGCAGTGGCAGAGTGGCAGACACCCACTTCAGTAACGGACACCCAGAGTTTCCTCGGTCTCTGCCAATACTATCGTTATTACATCCATCACTTTAGCGAGATTGCATCACCATTATTTAGGATCACCGAAAAAGCTCGACCATTCAAATGGACGAGTGAGTGTGAAGGTTCCTTCAGGGTGCTGAAGGAACTCTTGATAACTGCCCCAATTCTTGCTCATCCTAACTCTAACCGCGATTTCATGTTAGACAGTGATGCATCAGCTTATGCCAATGGTGCAGTTCTATCTCAGGTCACTGAAGATGGAACAGAGCAGTTTTATGATTACTGTATTCTGAGGCTGTAGTAGTAGAAACATCCTACAGCTGCAATCAGTCCTTCTTCGCTTTTGCCCACTGTGTCTTGTCCTCAGCTGAAATCCTTAGCTTCCTCATGTCCATTCTTGACTTGAGTGTACCGAGTCCTGCTTTCTTGAGGTCACCTCACAGCACGCTTAGCAGATTTATGTAATGAAGCCCTCTCCTGGCTTTGTATTTGCTGGCTCCGATTAGGGCGAATTCCAAGGCTCTCTATGCTGGTGTCTCTTCTGGCATCCTTAGCACATGGCCAAACATGGACCATCTTTGCTTGGTGACTTTTACAGACAGCGGCGACGTATTACACATCTTGTATAGTGCATCCTTGGAAATTATACTGTCTGGCCATCGCTATCCAGTGATGATGCTTAGGTGTTTGCGGTGGCAGGCATCGAGTTTGTCTAGAGCAGCCTTATACAGCATCAAGGATACGCAGCTTGCATTGTATAACCATAGCCTCTTTATCAAGGGCATCTTTGATCTACGAATCCATAGCTTTCAGAAGGACTGGAAAGCTATGTTCCCCTTGATGCAGCGTGCAATAATGTCAGCAGTACTGCAAAGCAGTGAGCCTAGGATTTTACTTTTCCTCCATGGTTCGCCGCCACGAAGTGGGTTGTCATTTTCCATAGTTTCATGCTTTGTCGATAGGTATATGTGGATGAACTCTGTTTTGGATTCATTCATAAAGAGATTCTCAATTTTTAGTTTGCTTGCAGCTATTGGGAGAAGTTCATCAAGGGGCTTCTTTTCCTCATCTATGAAGTCCACATTGTCGGCATACTCCATCTCTAATGGCATGCCAAGTATTTACATGGGGGTGGTCTTGTGGAACTTTCCTACACAGATTTCAATGCGGCAGCAGGTGAAAAGCACCAGAGATAGACCATCTCCCTGTGGGGAGCCGATTGATGTCTCAAACTCTAGAGACTTCACTGATTTGACTCGTACTCTCAGCTTGGTGTCTGCAAGCAATAGTCTCACTAGTCGTAGCTCATCTTCATTGCAACTGGCCTGGCGTAGTACATCTAGGATCTTTGAGCATTTAATTGTGTCTAAGGCTCGTGACATGTCAATTCCCATTTTGTGGAAGTCCCAGTGTTTGGACATGACTACCGATACAAGCATGCGTTGAGCCCATACAATGTCTGTGCAGCTGCGTCCAGGTTTGAAGCCACTTTCACATGATTCGGTGAAGTAATCGATCTTGTCTTGGATGCGGCATAGCGTAACATTGGATAGGATTTTCCATATGCTGTTGGGGAGCACAATGGGCCGCAGATTGGCTGGGGGCCCAGGTAGCTTCTTGGGCTTGGGTAGTGCGATAATGGTGCCTTGGCATACAGCGTCGATGGGATGGTGGAGCATAAAAGATAAATTGATTAGGTGCGTGATCGGTTTTGAGATAATGTCACTTGCATATTTGAATAGTTCATTGCTCATGCTATCAGGTCCAGATGCACGTCCATTTTTCAGGACTTTAAGTGCCTTCTCAATGTCTGCTGTTTTAATTGGTGTATGTAATGGCCTTGGGTCTCCTGAGAACGGGTGCAAGGGCGCATCATCGTTGTCAGTGAACTGTTCCTTGAACCATTCTCGGATCGCCTCAGCTTCTCCCTGGTCAGTCCCGATAAAGTCTCCTTCAGAGTTGTGTACAGTGAGTGAGCACCATTCTGCACCCTTACAAGTTAAAATTGTCGGTGCACCATGGGAGCGAGTGGCTATTGATTTGCCCGGCCCCTTGAATACGACGGATGAGGGAAACAAGTACATCGTGCCATATGTGCTCATGGCATACCACACTTCGATACATTCCAGCATGGATTATACCCCTGCTCGGTTAATGCTAAGCCGTGAATTAGCCTTGCCCCTGGATCTGGCCATGCCCAGGATTCCAGGAGAGAAAAATTCACCATCTCTCTATGTAGAGCTCATTCAGCAGCGAATAGAACAGACCCATGAGCTAGTGATAGCAACATTATCCACTGCACACTGCCGTCAGAAAACGTGGCATGACCGACGAGTGCATGGAGGCCTGTATGAGGTGGGAAAAGTGGTTTGGGTTCATGGTTCGTGGCATTCGGCAAACGTGCCGAGTAAACTGAGTTACCTGTGGAAAGACCCCTATGTGGTAGTAGGTAAGAAGTCGGACGTGACCTACCGTATCCGTGCCTTGGATGGCCAGACCTCATTCATCCACTTCGATCGACTTAAACCATGTGTCAGTGATGGCCCAGTGCCCGAGCTCGGACTGGGCATTCCACATGACACCGGTACACAGACAGATGTCTCTACGGAAACAAGTATTCCAGACATTAGTCCCAGGCACCTCGGTGCCAGTTTGACCCCTTTCCTACCAAGCCAGGAGTCCAGTGAACATATGACTAACGCTGAGGATGATGACGAGATACGTATTCACCATCTCCCTCCTCCAAAGCTGGTCTACAAGATCTGGGAAGTCATATCTGAAGACTCTCGTTGGTGCTGTCCAAGTGGAAAGACAGAAAAGTTGTTCCGCTGACCTCTTCCCGCTCCCAGCCACTTCATGCTATTCCCCCCAATTATAGAGTTACCATAAGCGGAAGCTGAGGCTGCCCCGGGCCATGCTTCCTGTGGAGTGAAACAAATAGCATGGAAGTGAAGAGGCTTGATGAGGCCTGGCTTGATTTGAAGAACAGCAAAACCGCACAACTCAGTGTACCCCTCTAACCCCTCCAAATCGCTGGACCACCCCTCTCCAAGGTGCACCACATCCGATAGCACCACCATCCCCACTCCAACTGGCCTCCCTATTCTATGCATCAAGTTCAGACATCATCGGTCCTGTCCATGTCACACTCCAATCGTCGTCTGTTGACTGTCAATCTTCAGATATGAGAGAGTCAGCTGCTACAGAGGAGGTGGTATCCCGCACCACAGTCAACCCCCCCCCCACACTATGACAGAGTAGCAACTGCCATGTAACGGGAGATGACCCTCCCCATCCAAAGGGCATCCCTAACACAACCAGCCCCAAGTATTATTCCCGCATGATGGTGTTTTTGCGGAACTGCACTAACCTAATTCAAACTTTCCTAACTCTTCATAACTTTCCTGGCCAATATAACATAAGATAATAAAGTAATAATAAGAAAACAGCAGAATTTAGTTTGCGACACGAAAGTAGCCTAATGCGCGATCTTCCCTAGTGTCGAGTAAGATGAAATTTCAGTGCGCACTTTCCTCCTTTTATAATTTTTGATGACGTCACAGGAGGGCGGATGACCACACGCACAAGTTTTAGGGTGAGTTGGTCCCGCCAAATATGGAAATATTCAATTTTAATTCTCCTGTAGTCGGATCATATATTCCCTTCGTGTAAAGAAGGCAAATATAAATATAAGAAGGAAGGATAGCTGCTTTCATCCTCACTCGCCGGAAAATTGACTCCTAACGTTAAATTCTGGAACTACTTATTCCTGTATAAGCTTACCTTTTAATTAGCGTGAAGCAGCTTTTCAAGTTGGATGCTTATAAACTCGCCTGTTCAAATTTCAGGCTGGAATGCCCGATGAGGTGCAGCAGAATGTGTGAATAGGTGTGCGGAAAATAGAACCATTATTATTTTATTATGCCTGTGTTGTAAACACCTCATGTGCGATGTAAGTACACAACACACCATAGCGAATATGTCCAATCAGGTAGTAAGATAAAGAAAAAGCACGCACCACAAAATAAAAAAAGAAAAAAAAGAAAGGAGCCTGGAAAAATAATTCCAGGTCGAAAATCAAAACTAAAAGTATACCTCCCTCCCAAACTCTTTCGCACCTCTATGTGCACTTCTCTGATAACTACGTGTCTCTTGCGTCACTACTCCTCTCCGCTATGCGGCTACTCGGGAAGTCTATAATTCCCGCCTAGCGTGCTCCCGTGCGTTCGATCCACGAAACGTTGATCGTTTGTCACAGGTGTCAAACTAGGAGGGGATAGTGTAGTATGCTTATAGTGTACAGAGTTGGTACTTGTGATTCCTTCAAATCACACTATTCTCGTCATTCTCTGCGCTCCTCCAATTGTAAGGCTTAATAATTGTCTGGACTCCCAATCGACTTATTGGCAGGATCCGACTATGGGAAACTATTGGGGTTTTTCAAGTTGGATGCTTATAAACTCGCCTGTTCAAATTTCAGGCTGGAATGCCCAATGGGGTGTGGGAAAGCATGGTGACGTCAGCGGCTTGGCCCCGACTCACCACCTCTCGCCTGCTCCATCACGCTGTGGTAGATATGCGTAGGGCGGTTCTTTTGTTTATAGCCTTTGATCCAATTTACTGGAAATTAGAAGTGATGATCACATGATTCTTGTTTTGAAAGCACGTGGTTGATCGGAAACTTAGGCAATCTGTATGTAATGGTGGAGTTTTGATGCTGTTGACTGTTCATTGTTGATGCGAAAAATGGAAATATATGTTTTCATTATTCTGTTCATCAGAACAGCATCCATCTATATGATCTTATACATGCGCTGCCTCTTGTGTGCTACACACAAGACTGACACAAAACACTAGTTTATTCCAGCCTGTGTTGATTAGTGGCTGGAATATGTAGGTAAGAGAATATTTAAAATTCTCCACAATGTTATACTGTCTAAGTTTTGATGCTGCTTCATCAGCCCACACGCTAATGATTTGTATATGCGGTCGTGTTCGTATCAAAATTAGGACAGTATAGCTGAATGTAATTTATTGTCTGGTTTAAACAGTTCCATGTCTTGTGGAAACCAAGTTATCTGTCCCCCACGAAGCTGGACTGTATTTCGCGGGTGGATGGACTGCCAAGCATCCTCCTCTGTGGGTAGGACTAGTCTCACCTCACCTAGACCAAACTTAATTATCACGGTACGGCTCGGAAAATTTACAATACCGTCGTATGGAGATTGTGAATACAGGCATCCTGAGTGGTTGGTTATCTGCGGATGATTCTTGCGCTGTCATCAAGTGTGACGTATTTATGGCAGCGGGGCGGGGAAACTGCATGTGGGTGGTGTCAACTTTATCGGACATGATGTATTTCGCTCAGTAATGGCCGAGTCCGGAGATGGGACAGAGTTACTTTAGAGTGTGGTTGACCCAGAAGGGCCCTGTCGTACTTGAATCAGACCATTATCGAATTTCTGTTCAGTAGCAAATTTCTACTCGATACTGGCGACAGACTGCGGGCATCTTGCTCTCTTAATAATATTGACTGTTATTATGTGCGATTGACGTGTGATAGTTTAGCTGTTTACGTACGACGTTTCTGGGTGTGCTGGGGGGGGGGGGAGTGGGGCGAATCCCCCGTAGTGCATTCTGTAGATGGCGGCGGTGTTGTTTCACTTTTCCGTATGATCAGTTTTCTGCAAACTGGGTAAGGAGGTGTTTAGTGAAAATGTTGACTTGTGTTCATGATGTTGGTGTTCTGTTGTGGGGAAGTCGGGATTACTCTGTGACGCTGGCGTAATGCGATTTGGGCAGATCCAGGTTTACAAGCTGGGAAATGCCGAGTCTGTTGCTATTGCGGAAAAGTCGGTTTGCGGAAAGTGATGAGCTTCCTGTATGATAACAATATGTTTGGAAAGTCATATTCATCTCAATGAAATGTTATATTAACCAAACAAGCTAATCCTAAGTGAATCACTGCACAAGAATTATACTCAAGTTAAGTCCAGTGGATGAAGCCACTTTAGCTAAACCACACCCATATCTAGCTATATCCCGTCCACACTTTGCCCGTGTTGGGATAGATCAAACCCCAATCTTAATGTCCAGAAAACTATACAGGTAACCTGGTGAATATTATGAAACTAATTTGAGCGGGTGGCAGCAATAGCGCTCAGTCAAATTGGTTTAAAAATATTCAACAGAAAGTTTATTAATAGCATAGATATACAATTCTTACAGCTTGACATCTATGAAGCGTTGGTGGTGGGCTTAATTACGTCATGGTTGGCGTAATGGAGTATGACTTCAGCCTACATGTGACGTAATTGATTATGACATATGTTTTATCAACAGACTGGATTCTTTTATTCACGTGTGTGCTGATGAAGATGGTTATTACCGCTCAGTGAAGTCACATGACCTAATCCCACTATTTGATTGACCTAGATGCGCGCATCTCCCTCGTGTGCCCCTCGTGTGCTGTTATTCACTGTCCAAATGACGAATTTGAGAAACATAAGACGATATTAATCGCCCAAAATGCGAAGATTTATTCGCCACTCTGATGGCTAAGTGAATTGTCGTTCTAATTAGAGATGCGTACTACAGTCTGTATGCAAGTGTTTTCCCAGATGCACTGGCTTGTATTACCAGCTCAACTAAAATATTGTCCTTGTTTTATTCGGCACATAGTACGTTTGATTGGGTCATGTAAGCCTGTGCACACCGCAAACGCTTGTATAGCTACACCGCTAATTGGCTGTAGTCAGTCCCACTATTAACCAGTGCCCTATGCCAAGCACTGTTTTAGCGAGTAAGCACTGAGCAACAGGATTTCTGTTGAATATTTTGAGACTATTATGTCTAGAAGCTGTTGATGCCAAAGGAGACAACAGCTTCTAGTAAGATTAGTCTCAAAATTTGCAACGGAGTATCTTATAGGACTGAATTTGCAGTTACTACATATCAAACTACCAACCTTTAGTAAATTCATAAATCTATTTTGAAGTACACGCTCAGTAAAACTGATGAACCTTTTGAACATTTTGAAGCTAATTTTGCTGGAAACTGTTAATGTCAAGCTATGAATTATGTAAGATAAAAATGAAAAGAATAGTAATCTTGAAATGTTAATTACGCATGGCGTTTGACTCGATTTTATTTTTAATTACGAGCCGCAACTAATAAAAGTATGTCTGTCCGTCGGTCTGTCCGTCAGTCTGTACACCTTTTGACAATTTTGAGAAAGCTACCTATGTCACAACTATTGCGCATTCAGGCTTTAGCTGGGGCCGGTGAGCGGTGGTCCATTGGCCTGATGTAATTAAGCACATCAGTGA